>PVKE010009255.1:0-45285 GCA_004027555.1 Craseonycteris thonglongyai | reverse complement strand
ACACTCAATGGTTTGGTGTTTACCTGGAGAGGAGGGAGGAGGGGGGAGGGGGGAGGGAGAGTTGTGGGGAGAGGGGGGAGTGGGCACCAGATATATCGGGTTGGAGGGGGACCTGATTGTGGGAGCTGGGCACATAATGCGATGCATGGGTGATGTGATGTGGAGTTGTCCATTGGGAAACTGTCTAATTGTTACCAACCAATGTCACCCCATTAAATTTAACAATAAAATATAATAATATTAAAAAAAACACCAAAAAAACAACTGCTGAATTGTGAACTCCTTGCGAGAGCAAGGACACGGCATCTTTGATTGGCTTTCTATCATATGAGCCACAGGGCTGAAAACATGTGGACATTGAACATGGCAGAACCGCTGTCATGGTAAAGGAAGGGCATCTGCCTGTGTGGGGTGGGCAGGGCGGGGCCGGGGGAGGGGGCCCGAAGGACGGGCTACTTGTCCCAGAGCTGTACAACCGCTGTCTACCTTCCAGAATCCTTCCCATCCATCTGCACAGGGGATTCTGGCTAAGTCAGTTGAACTTTGGCCTGAATCTGCCCGTCCCCTGATTGGAATTTGTCAGCCTAGCCCCCTTGTCCTTACAAAAGCACCAAGGAGCCTGGCAGCCTTAGGAAGGCGCTTTGTGTGTCCAAACAGAAACACGTTTTGAACATCTGGAGTTTTATCATTTGCAGGGTGTGACTTGATCGGGGGGCATCATGACACCTGGGGAAGAAAACCCGGCCCAAGACTGGGTGATGGGAGTGTTCGGGCACGTCAGAAATACACCAGAGGACCGTCGTCACAGTTAAACCCGGGAGCTGGAATGCATCCCCAGGGTGTAGGAATGCTGAAGCAACCTGCTCTTTATGCTCAGATAAAATCAGGCCCCTCTGGGGTCATGTGTCCCCTTCCAGGAGCTTCTCTGAGCAGGGCCATCCATCTGGACGGGCTTCAGAGGGAAATTGTCGCACTGCTTGAAAGGCCGGAAAACAACACCTACGAGAAGAGGTTAAACGACACAGGTCTGGCACCAGCTAGCTGCCTGACTTTAGACGAGTCGCTTCAACTCTGAGGAGCTTTATTTCCTCTTCTGTAAAACAAGGACAGTGGCCGGCTGAATACCCAGGTCCTCACAGGTCTCACTGTCTTCTAGAGTTTAGAAAGAGAGGAAGTCGGCAGGAACTTGATCATTTGTTTTAATTACATCTCTGTCACACGTCTGTCTTCCTCATGGGCGACAGAAGACAATGCAGGCTGAGGCTGTCCGTGAAGATCTTTGGCTGAAGCAGAGGCAAAGCACTGGAAGGCTTTTCCCAAATCGACAGGATCTAGGAAAATAAGTGGTGCTCATTGTTTTGTTTAAAAGGATATTTCAGCTCTCATGTCTGCAGAAATTATACACCGACTTTCCTACCTGGAGCCCTGGCCCCGCCCACGCTCTCGTGAGAGCTTGTATCCTCCACTCGGGTCAGGACAGATGGGAGAATTTCTCTGTTCCCAAAGAGATGCCAGGAATTTGCACTTGTGTGCATTGACTACAGGTCGGCACGGGGCACAGAATCCGGGTGAACATGGGGGTGGGAGGAGCACTCACAGCAAAGCCTGGCCCTTGCTTTAATGATGCTTCTTGCATCGTTTAAGTCAGGAGCTGCCTGCCAGCTGCAGTAGATGTGTCTCCAAGAAGCCCAAAAGGTGACTTCCCCTGAAGGCACCTGCCTCTGCATTCTACCCCAATCTCTTCATCTCCCCCACTTCCTCTCTGGAGGAGCCACAGATTGGGGGCAAGAATAGAGGAACCATGGACTAGTCTGAGACAACAGTTAGAAAACAGAACTTATGATAAGTAGAGCCTTATGGCTCCCATTCATTCCTGCCTCGGGTGTGCGTGACTCAGCATCCTTGTCCAAGGGCGCGGGTCGTGTTGCACAGAGTGTGTGAGCCCAGGACAATGGCCGTGCTCACTCGGGCTCACACTCTAGGTCCGAATGTCCACCTGCTAGCAGTGCTCTTGCTCAGACCCGGTTCTCAGCCTTGGCTGCACTTTGTAATCAGCGGGGAGTGGTGGTGGGGGGAGCATTGTAAAAAGACTGATGCCCAGGCCTCCTTGGAGATGAATTCAATCAGGATTGCTGGACCATCAGGAAGAATTTCCTTACATTATAGACTAAACTATGAACCCTATTGGCTCTCAGTGGCAAATGAACTTAAAACACACAAAACGTCGGAAGACTCACAAAGAAATAGAAAACACCCTCCTAACAATACCATGTCCCTAACATATATATGATACTCCCTAAAAAACCCTCTTCTTGGGAAGCTGTTATGTTTGCTCATGCCTTTTCTCAGCATGCTTTTATGTGACAATCTTTGATCACCTCTGATTATCTGATGTGCCTAAAGAATGTCTACCCTCACTGATTATGCAAAAAAAAAAAAAAAAAAAAAAGGTTGCCAGTCAGTTTTGACATCCACATATTCTATTGTTTCTCCCAACCCCTGTGCTTTTGTCACAGTGCCTGGCACGTAGTAGGAGCTCAGTATGTGTTTAGTAACTGATGGATAGCCCTTGATCTTGCCCCTGAACACTGCAGCCTACTAGGTGCGTAGATGGTCTTAGGGTAGTTTATTCAAAACTTAGAATGGTAGTAGCACTAAATTGATCTTCCATATCCACAGGCGCAACTGGCAGTAATGCAGATTTACAGAATGTGATTTTCTGTCTGGGGTGTTCCTGCCCTACCTCGTCTATCAGACAAACAAAGGGCTTCCACTGCAGGATGTCCCCACCTGGTCTGTGTTCTCATGACATAGGAGGACCTCAATGGCAGAAGGCATAGATAGCCATCCTTTCCAATGGTCGTGGCAAATTTCAGATCTGGATTCTTAGATTCCATGCAGGCCTGGGGTTTTGCTGTGATTGTTGTCGTTGTTGTTTGATATTCCTTCGCCGCTCTCCTGTGGGTGCTGGATGATGGATGCGACAAGAGTGCAATCTATTCAAGCACAGTGCCAGCATACAGATTGCAAAACCTCTGCGTGGATCATCAGCACTCACGCAGAAACCCTGGTCCTCAGCCCCGTTTATCTTTGTTTAGGCTTCTGTTTCTACCTCAATGCCTTTACTCAGGACCGCCCTCTTCTCTCGGTCTCCAGATCATCCCTTCAAGGCCCCTCCTTCAAGGCCTCTCCTTCAGAAAGCCTCCCTCAGAACATCCCTTCTCCCTATGAGCATGCCTACCGCTGCATCTGAACCCCTTGGGGATAGATTGTGCTTCTCTACTGAAGTCACAGCACTTCGCAGATTATGAACACTTGAGAAGGTTTTGATCAATATATACAATCAATATATAATTATCTGGTCATCGTCCAGAAATATGTCTGAGAAAAAACAATAAACAAACAAACAAAAAACATTTTCTCCCTCCTAAAGAAAAAAAAACAAGTCACTCTTCTTTGTTACAAAAGTTCCCAGGCTGGAATGGTGACGCCTTCTTCCTAGAGTGGGTTTTGTTCTTCCTTCAGCTGTGGAGGTTCCTTGCTTTCCTTGCACCCACACCATCCAATGACTCCGCCCCTCCTTCTAGCTCACAGGATTGGCTACTCACCTGCCTCCCTTGTTCATAGTCTCTCTCACCTCCAACCAATTTTGCAATCAGTGTCCGCACAGATCTTTATAAAGAGAAAAGCTTGCACTTGCACTTGCTCAAGAGCCTATAATGGCTCCTTATTGGTGTTTATTTTCCCCTAAAATGCTTCTTTGTTCATTGTGTGGCTACTTACCCGGACTACTTATCCTGCATCTATTCACTGCTCTCCTCCTTGCTCTGCCCACCCGAGACAGGTGGTCACTCCCATTCAGTGGGTGGTTTCCCTGCTCGTGCGTCAGCACGCCCACACCTCAGCCCCTCTCTTACTCCCCAAGTCTGCTGAGGTCCCTCCTCAGGGGACAGAGCCCTCACGTCCCTGCACGCCTGACATCCTACAATCCTCAGGGCTTTCTACTCCAGTCCCCACTCATCTCTGCTTTCCCTGTTCCCCCCCACACACACACACACATTAGCTGGGGTCTTGTCTGCTTAGTGATCGCTAAATATTGCATGTATTTTTGTGTCTTTTCCCCAATTTGATTGTAAGCTTCTGAGACAATTCGCATGTTTCTGTTGTATTCTTCACTTCGCCTCTCACACCAGACCTGGCCAACTTGTTGATGCCTCTCATCTCTGAAGAAGGAAAACATACCTTATCCACGGTGACTGGTAGGAATGTGATGAGAGGCCAGATCAAAGGGACATCAAACAGCCAGAAACAGGCTCTGAGTTCACGCAGGGAAAATGAAGTTGGTCTACGTAGAAGGATCATGCATAGGATTTTTTAATATATGTAATTAAGACAACTTCTTAGACCAGTTACTTTGATAATGGCAACAATAGTAATAATAATAAGAGTAACTGTAACCATTATTTCAGTTCCACTCAGCACACATGAGAGCATTTACTGAGTGGATACCCCATGCCATCCTTGGGATGGGGTAGAGCTGCTGGAACTTAACAGTGAATACACTATAAGCAGGTAGTAATCATATGCATAGACTGTGGCTCATATGGTAATAGTTGAAAAAAACATTTTACTGTATTTTGACCTACGGTTTATAGAAGGGCTTGTGGAATCAGGGCCTTGGATAGAGCATTTTTTAAAGGGAGAGGGTAGAACGTTGCAGAGTCTTGGGGAGGAGGGGAAGTTAGAGTGCTATGGCAGTGCTAAGAGCAGATTGCATGAATGTGGAAGTGCAGGAGGTGTTTAAGGACCGGTCCAGGGCGTGCCAGCCATTTTTAGTTGGAGCATGACGTATCAGGAAAAGGGAGGGAGGGGCAGAAAACATGGACAGGTGACAGGTTCATTGCTAACAGGTTGTGTGGGCCTCAAGGCTTCTGATTTCTTATGTTTAAGCCCAAAGAAGCTATTGCAAATTTTTGAACAAACATCTGATTGCAACTTCTTGCTGAGTTGTGTGGCACAATTCCCTTTCGGATGCTGGAGAAATAAACACTTGACCTAAGGCCACTGATTTCCTCTTTACTTGAAATGCCAGACTCGAAAGAACTACGTCAGATAAAACTGATAACCGGCGAACATCTCAGAGGGCCAGGAGTTTGCTCTCTAATGTGTGGGATTTTGCTAAATGGATAATATTTGCATGTTTCCAGCGTTGTCATAGAAGCAAATGGCATGTTCCTGAGAAAGCATATCTCCCGTGTCCCCTGGCTAGTACAGGATGTACTTCCATTTACAGAATTGGATGTCTGGAGCCCTCACCGGGGTGCAAGTGCACCTTCCAAGCTGAAATGCTTGGAGGTGAAAGGTGATCATCTCCCACAGGAATGGTTCTTTTCAACCGTTGGCAGAAGTGCCCACTAAAGGAAATCAGAGAGGCGGAAATCAAAAGGAATTCATTTTCACCAAGAGGTGCATTCGCATTTATTTATTCAGAATTAATATTTACTGGAAGTGGCAACTTGGGTTCATTTTTTTTTTCTTGATCATTAAAATGTGCTCATTTGAGCCATAAACAAAGCCAGTCATGCCTAGAGAACAACTCGGTTAGTGATGATTGCATCGCACCTGTCCTGAAGCATCTCACGGATGCTTATTCGATGACCTGGCGGGAGGGTATGACAGTGGATCTTCGTGGTGTCCTGCCTCAGGAAGATTTGAGGGGGAAGGAAGCTGCCATATGACTACTCTCCCGCAAGAGCATTTCAGCACCTCAGTTAAATTGATGGGGAGAATAGAGTAAAATTATAATAGTGGTAGCACATTTTTAACTTATTTTGGTTATGTTTATGGAAGTATTCATGGAATCGGGGCTTCCACGCAGGATACAGAATTTTGACAGGGAGATGTAGGATCTTTAGAGTACTGGGGTGTTAGGGAACAGGTGGAGTCGAGTAATTATGCTAAAAGGAGCAAATTGCACGCACTTTGAAAGCATAGCATAAAGCAAACAATACTGTGTTGCGAATATGTGTTGTTATTGTCCAATTTCATGCATGAACCCTTGAAACTTTAAGGAACTGGTCTTAGCAATCATAGTCCCATGTGTTATATTTTGAGAGCCACTTCTCAGATAATTAATAAATGCAAAGAAAATGGGAGGACTCGAATAAGGCAAGGGGAGGTGAAAGAGTGGATGGATAGAAGGCATTCTAGAAAGTGCCAGTTCAAAGAGCCTGGGAATGTGGTGTTTCCTGAAAGCAAGCAACCTTGAATCTTGAATTTCAGAATCTTGGCTGGAAATGCTTCATCTTAGGGTTTCTCTAGTTCAAATCAGACCCAAGGCCTATGCTTTTTCTCTACTGTACAAATCCTTACAAGATACCTCAACTTCAGGCATTTAAGTGAATCTGAACCTGAATGAAGCCATCCCCACACCCACATAGGGCACCTGCTATTTCTGAAACTGGGAAACGCTGAAGGCTGACAGCGATTCTCTGTTGATTTGGTCGTAGTGATCCGTTTTTTGAATGTTAGTTTGTTTGTCCATTCTGAATTGATGGCAAAGGTAAAATAAGATCTTCCACCCCTCAGGGCTATCTTCATTCTCCCAAACTGAGCTGGAAAATACTGTTATTAGTTTTAACAATGCTTGAAAGAACTTCTTCCTAGTATATTGCTTCTAGGGGACATGGGAAATTCTTAAGCCTGGGTAACCAATATGAAAGATCCAGAAAGAATCAAGTATAATGAGAACATCCGAAAGAATTTGTATTGTTGAGCAAACTGGCCCCTCAAAAGGGCCAATACCTTAGACATATTTTGAATAACCATCTTAAAGGAGTTAAGGGGGAAGCCGGGATGGCTCAGTGGGTTAGGCGCTCACTTTGCAGCGCTGGGGACTGAGGATCGAATCCCGGCCCCGGCCCGTGCGGAACCATATGCTGAACTGGGAGCTCCCCCAGTTCAGTTCTCTCTCTGTCTCTGTCTCTGTCTCCGTCTCTGTATCTCTCTCTCTGTCAAAAATAAATAAAAAAATAAATATAAAAAAAAGGAGTTAAGTTACCTGTTAATGCCCCAGTTTCCTCACCTATAGAACAGGGAGAATAAAGGGTGATGTGAGCACTTCAATGAGTTATAACACATAAATGCTTAGCAGAGAGCCTAGCACATGGTAAGTTCTCAACTAATTCTAGCTTTCATTATTTTTATTAACATTATTTTTTCTGCACTCATAAAATAAATTTGTAGCCATTTGCTCTCCTTTGGGGATTCAGAAATAATACCCATCATTTATTGAGCAGGTACTGTGTTCTGATTATTTGGCACATATCTAATTTGATCCTCACAATAACTCTATGAGGAAAGTATTAGAAACTGAGGATCAGAGAAATTAAATAACTTGGCCACATCTAAGGGACAGAACAGGGATGTGAGCTCAGGCTGAAGGATGCTACAGCCCATTTTCCCAGGAAACTGCTTTGTACCCCAACATGAAATTGAACTCGGTTAAAAATAAACACATGGCCAAAGATTTATCTGTCATCATAGATTGCGTGGTGCCTCTCAGAGAATTTCAGCTTAACACCCTGAGATCAGTCGGCCTTGCATCTCTGATCCATGGAGGTTTGTTTAATTCAAGTCACATGTGGGCATTTTCACTCCAATTATAACGTCAGTTCTAAATCTGTTGGTATGTCACAAAGTCCAGGAAAGAACTTGAGCTGCCACTCTTCCCAAGCAGAAACATCCTTGGAAGCTTATCTGAACAGAAGGCCCATCTGAAACCTTGGAGGTTTGCCCAGCCCTGGTTTCCTGTCTAAACAAAAGCAGAGAAGCCCAGACACAGAGCCAAGAGGTTTGCACTCAGGAGTCAGCAACCTCAATTTGAGAATTTGAACCAATAAGGCCAAATGTAGCCTGGAGGCAGGGCCGGGCCGGTATCACTGCTCCAATGGGCCTGACATTACAGGAGAGAATTAACAAGAAGAAGAGAAGTGTTATAAATGAAATAACAGTACAGTGAGGGAAACTTCCCACCTGGCAAAGAAGGGAAGGCAGATCCCCTAGACCAGGGGTGGTGAACCTTTTGGCGATTGAATGCCAAAGTTTATGAAATAAGAGTATACTCGCTCGACTCGCGGGCCAATGCATCGAGTGAGATAGAGGTATTGATTATTTTTTATGTCTATAAGAGCATAAACAATAATTTTTTAAATGGTATTCACAGCTCCATGTGCCGAAATAATTGCTCCACGTGCCACTTTGGGCACGCGTGCCAAGGTTCGCCACCCCCGCCCTAGATCATTGTTATAGATTGTTCTGCTATCCTTGGCAGCTAGAAAGGATCCTTTGCTATCAGAGATTATGCTGGCAGCACGTGTCATGTTTGGGATGCTCTATAAGCACCTTACACATTATTTCAACCAGAGGTGTCCAAACTTTTGGCTTCCCTGGGCCACACTGAAGAAGAATTGTCTTGGGCCACACCTAAAATACATTAACATGAACAATAGCTGATGAGCTAAAAGAAAAAAAAACAATTGCAAACAAATCTCATCATGCTTTAAGACAGTTCACGAATTTTTGTTGGGCCACATTCAAAGCCATCCTGGGTCACATGCCGCCCAGGGCCTCGGGTTGGACAAGCTTGACGACAATGAGCAATTACAACAGAAGCAGCTGAGAGGCTCGTGGGCAGCTTCAGCGTTTCCACAGAAGGTGTCACTTTGGCAGAACCTTTGCTAAAAAGGAGCCACCTCTGTTTTTAGAGCTGCACCTCTTCACCTCGCTACACCATTTTCTGTTCCCCAGCACGAGGTCACCCTGGGTTAAAAGGGTCTGGTGTCCTGATGGCATGGCCTTGGCTGCAGGAATGACCCCATCACCTCTTTCAGGAAGCAGCACGCCTGGTGCATCCAAGGCCTTTCGGCAGACATTTCCGGCCGCCTCTCAGCGATGCTTCCTGCCCTGGCTACACTTGAGCCCCACCACCAAATCGTGTCTCTCCCTTGCTGAACACCCTCCCTTTGCTTAGAGGAGACAGGGCAACGCTTGTGGGAAGAAAGGGGAGCCGTCTCCTCATACATTGTTTTCTTGGTGCAGAGGAAGTTTCTTGTCCCATTGGCCAGAATTGGGTCATGTATCCATTTCCAAATCCAACCTTCCCAGGACTGTGACTGCCACGATTCTCCTAGATTTCCTGGGATCCGCCCCTAGAGCCGGGCACGGGGTGGACTTCCCCAGAATTGTCAGCAGAGGTAAACAGACACCTACTAAGGTGACCAGACGTCCCGCTTTTGGCAGGACAGTCCCAAATTTTAACAATTTGTCCCGCATCCTGCAGCGTTTTAAAAAAGTCCCGATTTTTGGAAAGAATGCACGACAAGCTAGGGAACGGCGGGAGATAGACCAAATTTTTAATCAAGAACCTCCCCACCCCCGGTCAATGGTGTCCTGCTTTACCAATGTTAAAGACACATAGAGGTTAGGAAGAGACAGCCAGGGGACTGGGCGTGGAGTAACAGTCAGCAGGGTCCTACGCATGCCCCCACCTTTCACGATGGTGACTGTCCTTCACCACCCCCACCCATCCCTCACCACCACCACTCCTGGGCTGGGTCCTGCTATTCCCAAGGGAAAAATACCTGTCCCATGCAACCCTGTACCTTCCTCTATTATAACACCTGCCTCTATATATAGTTTTTACAGATATCTCTTTTTACATGTAGCTCTTCAAGTCTACTATGCATTCTCTCATCATACTGACCATCTATTATTCAATTTTATATTCCCAGCACCTTGTGTAATTTATGACATGAAACACATGCTCCATAAACGTTGGACTGCAATGATTTCTGAGGTTCTTATATGAAAGTCTACGCATCATTACCTAAAATGAGGGGTAGTGCCAATTTGGTTTAAAAAGTGGGAGAGAACGGAGGCTGACTGTGGTTGGTCTGTTTTATTCAATTAATATTTAAACTGCCTGATCCAAGAGTGGGCTCTCTAGGAGCAGGGGTGCTGGGTGTCCTCTGCTGAGCCTGAAGGCACCGTTCCTGCCCTCCCCACAGCACACAGCACAGGGTGGGATGCCGTGATCCGGGCCCCTCCCATCTGTGCTCGACTTCAAAGCAGACACGGTTCCCCACTTGCCTGAGGCTCTGGCAGGGACAGCTCAGCTCCCCAAACTCGGGTCATCCGAGTGCAGCGATCACCAGCTGGGGTTTCAGCAACTTGGATGGAGCCATCTGTTTTCCCCGCCACATAAAAATATGCACGCAAAGGGCGCGAATCAGCAAATTGACAGCTTCCGGGGGACCCAGCTGGGACGCGCCCTTTCTGTGGGGACCACTGGAAGGTAAACTCAGCGTCGGAAGACAGAGGGCCGGCAGCAAGGCGAACGCACTAAGCCAGGCCAGACTGTGTTGTCTCTTGTCTGCCTTTGCCTAGAATAGAGCCCATCTGGCTGCCCGGCCACGTGGCCGCTGCGCTTGTGCTTGTGTGAGTGGCTCCACAGGGCATGCTGAGTGCCCGGAAAATTACCAGCGGCCTCACGCAGCTCCCACCAGGCGGGCACCAGGAACTGGCCACAGAGCTGCTTTCTCTGACACTCCTGGGTGCTCTGACTGAGTGGTCAGCCCTCACCTCCTCACATATCCAGCCTGGTGAGCCCAGGTGGTTGGGAACAGAGGGGCTCTCTGTGCCCTGGTCTTAGAGGCGGGAGCCCCTTCGCTTTTCCCACATACACCCCCTTCTGTGGCTGCAGCTTCTCCATTCCTACCACACCACATCACAGACAGGGATTTGGAGGTGCCTTGGCTCTCCAGAGAGGACAGAGGACCGTGGATGCCACAGGAGACACGGGATAAAAAGTGGGTGCTGTTAGCCAGCCCCCCCAGGTGCAGATGGCTTTTGGCAGCAGTGATGGAGGAGGGCCTGGCTCGCAGTCATTACTGTTAATTGTCGCTGAGTTACAGACTCACCAGCAGGCAAAGAGGCAGCTGAAAATCCCAGGGGGCCTCAGACAGATTAGTACAGTGGCTTGCATGTGAGGCCGCCAAGTCTCTGTACGAAATTATTTTCCTTTATTCTCCACTCCCGGATCCAGGGCCTGTTAGCCACGTCTGAGAAGGCATTGGGTCGGGAAATTACTGTGATCCTTGTTTATCGTCTGGCAACATAAACACTTTCACCATGGTGATTAGTGTGTTTTTCATAACTCCTGAGTCATCTCAGAAAGATGCATGTCAACCTGGTCGTCTTCTTGACTCAGTGGCACTCACTGTTAACCTAAAACTCCATGTAGAGACACAGATGCCGTCTCAATGACAGTAGCGTGAATGGGGTCGCCACCGTTTAGGCAGAGAAAGCTGGAACAATCGTTGAATCAACATCACACAGGGAATCAGGGGATTTGTTCTTAAGAGCTGATGCTGAGACAAGGAAGGCAGGACTGGGTTTGAGACACAGCTTCCTCCTTGAGTTTCTTTTTCTTTGATTTTTGTGCTAAGGTCTCCATCATTACTCCTGAGAAGCAGGATTTGTCTCAGAAAGTATACTGTCCTGCTCTTTGGGTTACACCCTTAAAACCTCATTTATCCTATACCCTCCACCCCCAAATCCTGCAAGTCTAGTGTAGAGACAGAGAGCTGTGTGTCTGCTAAAGTCTACACCATCACAAATGACCTGGGCCTGGCTTCGTCTCTCTTTCCTGCTCGTCACTTTCCATTTCCTCTAAGCTGTCTCTACTTTACACAGCCCCCAAGAAGTACACCATGAAAAACGAAGAGCTTGACTTTATCAATGAAGAGGAAAATGCATTCTCTACAAAAGCAGAAACTAAGTGAACTAGTATCTGTGTGAGGTGTGTCAGAAAGAAAAGCTTTTCTGAGCTGTTTAAGAGTTATTATTTAATTACTGTGTTACTACTTGAAGATATGCTCATTTTGCTCTTTAGTGCTATTTCCTGTTTAAATTTCTCAGCCTGACTAAAGAATCTGTTATACCGAGTTTACACTTTCAGTATTTAAAATTGCATAACAATACTGATGAAAAGAATTGTGTGGCATTGACTTGCTCCCTCCCAGCACATAAACGGGCCGGGCAAGACATCTGAGGAATAATTCTCCGGAGCAGGGGTTGGCAAACTTTTTCTGTGTTGTGTGGGCTCTCTTTCAATGATTCAACTTGTCCTTAAAACATGAAAGCAGCAATAGCCAATATGTAAATGAATGAGTGTGTCTGTGTTCCAATAAAACTTTACTTATATAAAAACAGGGCTCACACCAGAGTTGCCTTAGAGTTCATAGCCTGCCGACCTCTGCTTTGTAGGAAAACCTTAATGCATTTTCTTCTTTGGCTAAACAGTGAGTGGGAGCTTTCAAAATCAAAGTCATCCTGAGGGGTGATGCATGAGAAAACTGGGTTTCTTTCTTTTACTTTCCAGCCATAATGATGACTGACAAGGTAACAGCTATTTTCAGCTTACAAAGTATATGTTATCTAGTTGAACTACACATTCTGTGACATATCATCTTAATGCATATTATTTATTATCTTAGACTTCAGGTCTAGCAGATAAGTTATCTAATCCAACTCCTCTAGTGAAAGTAACCAAAAATGCTAGTTATAATACAAAAAGCAGCCACCTAAAAGTACCCACGACCTAGCTAACAAGGTAGAAAGGAGCTGCCAGACCAAAATGGAGGGAAAGTACTCAGCAAGCACAGAAGCAGCATGTGCCCTGATAATAATATTTGCTGGTCTTAGGGCAAAATTGAACTTTTGTTTTGGTGACTTTATAGGGATCAGGACATCAATCAAAGTCTAGGGCTTGTACAAGCTGGAAAGTCTACTACGAAATCATCCCTGCCATAAACTTGAACCACAAAGGAATAACCCCTCGAGTAAAAGAGAGTCGGAAGTGAAGCAGCCTTCTTTCAGATACGCAGGTGGGTCTCATCCCCAGGAGGGTCTAGGATGCTCAAGCCTTGGACTTGGTGTACGGTGGTAGTTCTTCCAGCATCTTTCAACACCAGACCTAAATCCTCTCTGGCAGGATGCATCCTGGGTTTCAGATTATTCCTACAGATGATTGCACAAGCACAGGAACCTGGAATATAGTCAAGAAAATTAGGCATACAATTAAAGAAAGCACCGTGATGTCAACTAAAACTGATTGCCAGGATGCCAGGATAGCTTAGCAGGTTGAGCGTTTGCCTTGCAACCTTGAGGTCTGGGGATTGAATCCCAGCCCTGGCCCGTGCACACCCACATGCTAAACTGTGGTAAAACCAGAAACTGCCAGGATGGCAGCAAAGGTTCTCGCCTCCCATGAAAGAGGCCTCTGGTTTGGTTCTGCCCAGTGAGGCCCCACATCCACCTGTGTGAGATGAAACTATGTCAATCAAAATGAATGATGTACAACTATGGAGACTGCTCTGAGCCCTGCTCCCACTCCCACCTCCTCTCAAAACAATACAATAATCTTAAAAAAAAATTTTTTTTTAATCACCAATTTGCAAGTACACTAGCTGTTAGAATGATCAGGTACAGGTTATAGAGCAAGAGGGCTTATTGTTCCTAAAGGAAAAAAAAGAGCAGGCTTGATAGCAGAAAAATGACAGCACAATTTTTTTTTTTCCTTTAAAGAACCAATAGGAAGGACTTCTAAAAAGGGAAAATGAAACAACCAAAATGAAAAACTTAGTAGAAGTTTTTAATAGCAGATTAGACACATCAGAAAAGAGAATTAGGTATTTGTAGCCCCAGTGGAGAAGAGGGATCCAATATCTCATAATTAGCAAGTGACCCAAAATATAAGTGTGTTTTTTTGAACCTCAAGTTCCACAAACTTTTCAATACATGGCCAACTTGGTGGTAATATGTGTTTATATTGCTGAGAGAGAGACATATCTTCTTCTGTTCCCCAGATTAAACTGATGATTTTCAATCTAGTTTTGGAGCCACTTTCTACCTCCTAACAACAGACTCCCTGTCAGTCCACCAGGACACTGATGTCCCTGTCCTCCTATCTAGTAACTTTGGTCTTATAGTCAAATTCCCTTGATCTTCTACAGTGGAATTCAAGTTCTTACCTTAAGTTTCAGTTTATTCTAGATAATTAAATGGAAAAACAAAAATAAAACAAACAAAAAAACCCAGCCTGCTATTGATCAAAGGGCCTTTGTGTTTAATAACCAATCATGAACAAAGTTGAGAATAGAGGGGGAAAAATAATGAAAGAAATGTTCATAAAAATCTTTCTTCATCTAAAATTATTTAAAAGTTTATACATGAGAATAATGCCAATTCCACTGGTAGTTTCACTGCTCAGATAGAGGGCTATGTAATCATGTTCCTCCTTGTGGTTCCCAAGGTCCCCTAACACTTTTTGTAACTAATGTCATTGTCACTGAGCTCTGTCCAGATGCCTTCACAAGGACCCTGAAGATTAACCCATTCAAATGGATGTTTTTTTACTTCCTATAATAGAGTCCAACTGACACCTCTATCCTAATTGTGTTACGAGTTTTCACGAATTTTAATTCTCTCTCTATTTTTATCCTCACAAGACCATCAATATGCATTAAATTTACCATCCCCTCTATTTCTCTTTCCTTTCTTCTTGGATTTCTGGGATAATGCTCCTTGTGTCTGAACAAGTCTCTTTGACATTTCTCTTCATGCAGATCTTCTGGTGATGAATTCTCTTTTTTTGTTTGTCTGGAAAAATGTTGATTTCACTTTTGTATTTGAAGGATGTTTTCACTAGATAAACAAATCCAGGTTGGCTTTTTTTGTTTTTGTTTTATTTTGACATTGCAAACATGTCATTACATTACCTGCTGGCTTTTATTTCTCTTTTGAAAAAATAGCTATCAGTCTGATTAATGCTCCTTTTCTGGTAATGTGTCTATTTTCTCTGGATGCTTTTACAATTTGGGTTTGCAGAAAATTTGCAATCATGAGCCTAATTGTGGTTTCTTTTGTAATTCCTCAGCTTGGTGTTTGCAGCACTTCTTTGAGATCTTTTATCAGTTTTGAGGGAAAAAAATCTCAGCCATTGTCTTTTCAAATAGTGTCTCTGCCCTATTATTATCTCCCCCTCCAACCCCCACCCAGTTCTGTGGCTCCAATTAAACGTACGTTGGCTTTTCTTCATGTCCCATGTATCGCTTATGTGACTTCCTGTATTCTTCATCCTTTGCCCCCTATACTTCAATCTGAATAGTTCACCTACCTATCATCCACTTAGAAAGTTCTTTTTTTATTGTCCAATATGCAGTTAAATCCTCTATTGAGATCCTAATTTCAGTTATTACATTTTTCAGTTGTAGAAGTTCCATTTCATGCTTTTGTAGACTTCAGTTCTCTGGTAAAATTCTCCCTCTTGACAGATGTTTTTCTTGAACATACTAATCAGTTTGGTTTTTTTTTTAATCAGTGTGTCTCACAATCTTAATACCCAGGTTAACTATTGGGGATTTTTCTCTTGTCGATTTTTGTTTTAAATTCTTAGCATGTCTGGTAATATTTTATTGAATACACAACATTATTTATGAAAAATTGTAGAGGTTCAGTGTGATGCTATCTTTCTCTAGAGGGAATTTATTTTATCGTCTGACAGACAGCGATGGTAGGCCAGGGCCTGGGCTGACTCAGGTGACTGGCCATCTTGGTGGGGCTTTGTACGGCTCTGCCATGTCAACCCAGAACCCGGGGTGTGTATTAGAGCTGCCCCTCCTCCACAGACCCTGAGCTCCAGTTTTTATCTCTTCACCCTCATGAGACTGCCCCACACTCCATTTGACTTTTCACCTGCTTTCTGCTTGACTGTTAGCCTCTTGTCTATATATCTGAAGAATGTAACAAATGCCTGTAGATTTCTTTTCTCTCAGACATCTTGGATCCTCAAGTTGGTCTCCAGAGCTAGTCCTGAATCTCAGTTTTTCTCCCTCCAGCTGCATGAGCCTGTTCATCGCTCTGCTTGGTGCTCTGCCTCCTAGCACTCACCTCCTCTGCCAGATTTCCAGCCTTTCCTTCCATGCCCAATATTGGCAAATTTCTTGAATGGCACAGAGAATATTGGACTCATCTTAATGAGATTCTCTTCTTCGAGGATCTTGACCCCTCCAATCCTGGACATTTTGGCTGTTCTTTGATGGCTTATAAAAATGTGTATTTTGTGTTTCATATGGATTTTCTAGGAGTTTTCAACAGGAGACTTGTCTGCTGTGAAAAACTCCATTATAGCCAGGAGTAACACAAGCCTCTGATAATAGAAACATAAAATTTTTATCTCTCAACTTCCATTTTTCTTCTTTTGTCAGGTACAAAAAAATTTGGCTCTTGACTCCTTCTTAGTTATATAAGAGTTTTCTTCCAAAGCCACTTAACTGTCTCATGGCTTCATTACGTTAGGGCTAAGCCTACCTAGTTCACACTTCTGAATATGCCCAGACCTTCAGGTACAAGAATGGGACTGTCCCTTATCTTCTGACGTGTGTGTTTCTAATTCCATGTCTGTGAAGACAGAGTTCCTTAGTCTGTTCTCAAGTTTCAGATTAATCTCTGCTAACTTCTAAGTTCCTCTAATTTATTGAGGTTCTTCCTGTTGTTCAAGATGGAGCTTCCTTATTTATTCTACAAACATTTATTTGACCCCAATAATTTCTTTGCCTTTTTTTTTGAGCCTCTACTTTTATTACAAATGCCTCAAAATCAGGAAAGCACGAGACCATTCTGTGTAAATCTATTCATATGCCCATTGCTGTCCTTTCTTTTCTTTCGTGACTCCTTTACAAAATACCTTTTAACTATATTTAGCATCCATCCAATGAAGCCCATTTATTAAAATCCCATTTGGCCTTATAAAATCAATTAAAATATTCATAGATCATTCAGTAGATATTGTCATGAGCTTAATTTAAAATGCATATATTGGAGCCATAATGGATCACTATGTTGTCAGATAGCTGCTTCTTCATCTGTTGCTGAGAAAGATGAAACCGGTTTTTTTGAAAAGTAAAAAGCCATCTGCAGCTGCTTTGAAAGTCAACTGGCATTTTGTTAATTAGCATTTATTTACAGTAGTTGAATAACAATTTCAAACTGCAATGAGGAATGAGCAGTTAACATTAGGGGAAAAAAGCTGGTGACATTGAGTTTCATCATTTGGCGTCTAGTTAAAAACACAAATTCTTTCAAGGACATAGAAAGGGTTTCACTGAAATCTGTTTAAATGTTAAACTAGAGAAAGGAATGAAAGATCTCAAAGAGGTGGGTTTAAGGTGGCTCTTGGGTCTTAAATTGAAACCCATGAGCAGACCACTAGCTGAGTAGCCAGTCAGCTAAAGGTGGGTGGGTGGGTAAGAAGTAGATAAAATTATTTTCTTAGTGGATTTTTTTTTTTAAGATTTATTTTTATTGTTTTGACAGAGAGACAGACAGAGAGAGACAGAGAGAAGGTGGAGGGCCCAGAACAGTCTCCATAGTTGACAGCATTAGTTTTCCATATGGTTTCACTCCCCAGGTGGGCGCGGGGCTGCGCAGGGCAGGAACTGGGCCGGGAGCCTCCCACATAGGCCCTGGCAAGAGCTGAACTGGGGGCACACCTCCGTTCAGCATATGGGTCCACATGGGCTGGAGCCAGGATTTGATCCTCGATTCGTGGGGCTGCAAAGCGAGTGTTTAACCCGCTGAGCCATCCCAGCTTTCCCTAGTGGATTTTTAATACACACCAAATCATCACTGAGATTTTGGCAGTCAGCAGATTCCAAATGACTTGATCAAATTAAAAAGTCACATTCAACTCAGGTCCTGACCTGTTAGCATTGTCCTCTAGGCATGAATGAGACATGGACTAAAGGGGAAACAGAGGGGCCTGATTTTATCAGGAACTTTTTGTCACGTTAAAATTAGAACTTAAGAAAAGAAATATCACACACAGTTTTGATGGCTCACTTGCTTTCTTCCCTCCCGGTGACTCCTAGGAAATGGAAGGTCAAAACTGAAAGTGTCTAAGATGCTTTCATAAAAAATAGCTGGTGATATGTTACCAGATTTCCAGTAAATCTTAAGTGCTGTATCAGTAATCAAATAAACCGCAATTTCACCATAATCCATAGAGAAGCACATTTGTCACCTCTGTATTTGTCTCTATAATTGGCACCAACCCTAAATGTTTGTGACAAAGGAGAAGAAAAATTCTGCTATTTCATCTTTTAGAAATGTTAACGTGGGGAAGCTAGGATGGCTCAGTGGGTTAAGCGCTCACTTTGCAGCGCCGGGGACCGAGGATCGAATCCCGGCCCCGGCCCGTGCGGACCCATATGCTGAACTGGGAGCTCCCCCAGTTCAGTTCTCTCTCTCTCTCTCTCTCTCTCTCTCTCTCTCTCTGTCAAAAATAAATAAATAAATAAATAAATTTAGAAATGTTAACGTGATCTCTAAGCCAGCGGGCTCATGTGTCTAAACTTTCAAATTGATAAGCAGGACACTACCCAGCTTCTTTCTTAAAAATGCCGGCAAGCTGGCTTTGCCTCACACTCCCAATATGCTGTAGTATCGTTTTCTTCCAGGAGGGCGATTATGTTGCCAGAAAACAGCTAATGATTTCCAGGATTGAAAGCATGCGAATAGCTGTGCATTTATGGAATTCGATGTCCATTTCCTTACATCTCTACGGGTTTGGTGTGATTTTTCCCACCTGTCCAGAATCCCCACTTCGTGAAGTAGGATGGGTAAGGATCGATGTGGAAGACCGCCTGACAGTGCTGGATAGAACCCGCCATTACCTCAGTGCTCAGGTGCAAATGAAGAATACATTATAGGACATATTAACAGAAACAAAAATGCATCGTCATTTTTATTCTGCAGCTCACTGTGGTCAAGTGACCCTGAGGGGCAACGACCAGTTCAAAACTCATTTGGAAAACCACCCTTATTTACTGAGAAGTAATTGATGAGTGATTTGAAAGGCCCATTGCTCAGAGAATTTTCACTCCACTGAAGCCAATCATTGTAGCACTGAAGCCAATCATTGTAGCTTAAAATTAAGTGGTGGCTTTATATTTTAATTATTCGTCTCACCTTTAACAGCTGTATTCTGAATCTGCCCACTATTCACTGGATCAAGTCGAGTGAGCTATCTATCCCCCGACCCCAGCTCCCTACTGTGCATGTGCAATGCTAGTAACTAAAATACGTGTGCTACAAAGCATTTTGCAAAGATGATTAGTTAATTCCCACCAGTTTCCTGAAGATTTTCAATGGATCCATTGTTTAAATAACCCACCTAAAGTGCGATGTGATGGCAAAGCTGGATCTCATTTTGTTCACCACGTCTCCATTTGGTGTTACAATTCTTCCAGTTACCCTTTTGCTTCAAAACATGGAAAGTTTTACATTTTGTATGAAACAGGTTCCTTCCTTGCCAGTAACTATTATTTGAGATCTACCCTGCACTTGTATACCCTAGTTCTGATACTCAGGTGACCCACGACTTAAAAAATAAAGGACCTTTTTCATGCTGAATAATCAACCATTTCAAATTAAATCAACGCATGTCAAGTACTCTACAAATAGCACCTTCTTAACTGTTCCTTCAGATGGGGTTATGCTTCTCAGCATTTCAAATACAGTGAAAACTCCCTTTAAAGAAAGCACCATGTAGAAAAGACTGAGAGCTTTGTCACAGACTGATTCCCTCTGTGACCCGCCCCATGCTGTAAGAACAGGCACTTGTAACACCCCAGCCTCCATTTCCTGATGATATTTGTCCTACAGAGTTTTTGCTGCGCAAGATAACAGTAACATAACATCTGACCTAGCAGCAACTTTATACAGTAAAAATAATTCTTTCTCTCCACTTCCCTGTTCATCTAGAGGCAGCTTATTTTCTAGAGAGCAATTTTCTCCATTGTTGCTCTTTCTGCCTGGACAGATTAATTAATTATTATTATTAATTTTAACGGGGATGGAATACACATAATATAAAATGTACCATTTTAACAATTTTTAAGTGCACAGTTCAGTGGCATTCAGTGTGTTCATGTTGGTATACAATCATCACCACCAGCCGTCTCCGCAGCTTGTTCATCTTCCCAAATTGAAACTCTGTACCTGTTAAACAGTAGCTCCCCATTTCCTCTTCCTCCAGCCACTGGCAACCACCCCCCTACTTTCTGTCTCTAGGAATTTGAGTGCTCCAGGGACCTCATATAAGGGGACCTGTACAGTGTTTGTCCTTCAGTGACAGGCTTATTTTCAGCATTCCGTCCTCCAGGCTCATCCATGTTGGAACACGTGTCCAAATTTTCTTGCCTTTTAAAGGCTGAATCATATCCCATCGTCTGTAGGGTTGATCATTCAGCATTTTGCTTGTACGTTCATCTGGACAGATCATTGGGATTGTATGGGTTCTTGGGTAAAAAATGTAACAGAGACCATGTTCCTTCAAAAAGGACTTCTGTAGCTCATTCTGATGGCAGAGACAGGGACCGAGAGGGGAGGTTGAGGAACAGAGAGGAACCCTCAGTGCTGGAAGACAGAGCTTTGTTGTCCTCAGCCTGGCCCCTCTCACCTTTCTGTGATCCAGCACTTTTTGGTCACTATCTTTTTCCTTCTTTTTTACTGGGTATAGCATTTCAATAACAATGGCTTCAGCCAAACCCTAAACCGAAGCTTTTTAAAAAATATTTATTTATTTTTATTTTTGACAGAGAGAGAGAGATACAGAGACAGAGAGAGAACTGAACTGGGGGCACTCCCCAGTTCAGCATATGGTTCAGCACGGGCCGGGGCGGGACTCGATCCCCGGTCCCCGGCGCTGCAAAGTGAGCGCTTAACCCACTGAGCCATCCCGGCTTCCCCTAAACCAAAGCTTTCAGTCTGATATTAAGTTAGGCATCCGCCCAGTGTGAGGAGAAGATAAGTAATGCTTACTGTGAGGTTAGAAATCTTCCCTACGCAAAGCTTGAGTTTGGATGGTTCAGCATTTTTAGGCCTGGGAAACTAGGAAAGAATGTGTTTTCATTCATCGGTTTCTTCTCCCTCTCTTTCCTTCTCAGTCTCCTTCTGCTTGTCCTTTGCCCCTCTTTTATTTCCCACACTCATGATACTTCTCCTGTCGTGATGTATTTGAGTCTCTGTTCTTTCCCTAAAGTGGGTCCAAAGAAACATAGTAGTAACCTAACTAAATAATTTTCTATTTCAATGCTATTACTAAGAAATTCTTTTTGTTATTGTTGTTCGTTTTGTTTTGTGTCTCTGGATCTTCATGTTTCAGGAGGAAAGGAACAGTGGAATCCTAACCATAGTACAATATCGTGTAGTTCAGTAGGATTTTGAAATCATGGAAAATGTGGTACAAAACTTATACCAAACTTCCAGCCTGGCTCTTAAGACATATATCTTTTTGAAAAATTGTTTCAACCTCAGAGTTGCTGTAGGTAAAAGCAGTACATGAAACATCCATTCTTTCCTTTAGAAAATGAAGAAATAGAAAAATTTCTTGCCTTCAGAACAGTGTGAAAAATCACTGTTGATGCGTGTTCTTCCCAACCCAGGCAGTTTTATAATTCTGTCTCAAGAAACAGGAATGAATGATATTTATCAGAAGCTGTTTAAAGTCCAAGTCCTAAAGAAAAAAAGTTTATAACCAAACAGTCCCTCGAAACACTTCTAGCATGAAGACTGTAGGTTTGGTGTCATTAAAAAGAACTGTAGAATTTTAAGAAATGGAAGGATCTTGGCCCGTATGTCTCAATGGATGCTTCTCATCAAGTTCACAAAATGGAAAATGTAGCTGAAAGAGTCGGGACTGTGGCTTGTGTGACCCATGATCTTTGTAGGATGTTGGGAATAGGATCAGTGTATTTGGGAAGCATGAAGGCGGAGGAAAAAAAGAAAAAGGGAGGAAGAAGGGGGGTGGGAAATGAAACAGAGGGAGGAAGAAAGCAGGGGAGAAGGGACAGAAAGGTAACTAGTATTTATTGCATATGGTTTTTTTTTCAATAGAAATTGTCATTTAGATGAACTAATTTCAGCAAGCCACTAGCAAAAATATTAATATCCCATATTTAGAGTTGAGGAAACTGAAGTTCAAAGAATGTAAACTCACGTGTTTTTAGCACATTGGGAAAAGGAAGTGTTGATAGGAGCGGCAGAATCCTCTGAGGCTCTCTTAAAGAGACATGGGGTGAGGGAAGGCAGAAATGATGAGCGTGATGATTCACACTTATTAATAATCCCTTTGACTACAGTACTGTAATGAAGAGATTATCGCTATGCCCACGAGTTACACAGACCCTGGATTAATACTGATGGAAGTAATTTCTTCCTTATTTGTCAGATATGGCAAAGAAAAAAAAAAGGTGACAGTGGGATTTATAATGTTTTCCTTTCTAAAAGTTCTGTTATATTACTAATGTCCCCTTTGACCCTCACCAGTTGTAGGACATAGTAGACTATAGAAACGTGATAGGAAATGGCCTAATACCAGCACATATAGCTAAACAGGAGGAAAACATCACTTGGAACCCAGCAGTGTTTGTACCCTAAGATGTGAATTTGATCATTGTGATTTCAGCTCCTAGAACAATTGGTGTTATATCATAATGGATTGGGCCAATAACTGATTTCAGGAGAAGAGAAAAGACTCCTGAAGTAGCTGGTGTGTGTGATTTGTAAGCAGGCCTTCACTAACACATTACATAAATAATTTAGAAAAAGTGAAGTATTCTCAAATTCACCAGCATCTCTTCTTATCTTAAGATACCAAGGTCTCTTTGGGGAGAGCTCAGAAGTAATGTTCTCCGTTTCATGCTGACTTCTCAGGCAAATCACTTAGCTTCCGTGCATCTCAGTTTCCTTCGCAGTAAAACGGGAGAGCTGAACTGGTCTCCAAGGCCCAGGCCGGCTCTACCCTTCCCGGCTTTAGGGTTTCCCTGAAAGGTCCAGGTATAGAATACTGGACTCACTCTTTTCTTTTTTTTTTCAGATTTATTTTTATTGTTTTTGACAGAGAGAGAGAGAGAGAGAGAGAGAGAGAGAGATACAGAGACAGAGACAGAGAGAAGGGGGAGGGCCCAGAACAGTCTCCATAGTTGTACATCATTGGTTTTTCCACATAGTTTCATTCCACAGGTGGGCACGGGGCTGCACAGGGCAGGAACTGGGCTGGGGTCTCACCCCAGTGAGAACCGAACTGGGGGCACTCCCCAGTTCAGCATATGGGTCCACACAGGCTGGGGCCGGGATTTGATCCTCGGTCCCTGGGGCTGCAAAGTGAGTGCTTAACCCACTGAGCCATCCCTGCTTCCCCTGGATTCACTCTTGACTTTCCTACCAGTGCAAAGATTCATACACAATTGTTCATCACTACCACCATACCAGGCCTGTTTATAGAGTATTTGTTATATGCTAAAAACTGCATGGGGGTGTGGTGAGTAGGGAGGGGGCATCAAATATATGGTGATGGAAAGAGCTGATTCTGGGTGGTGAGCACATAATGCAATGCATAGATGATGTAATGTAGAATTGTACACCTGGAAACAATGTAATTGCTATCAACCAATGTCATCACAATAAATTTAACGATACAAAAATAAATAAATAAATAAATAAATAAACTGTATGTGTACTATTTCTAATTCACACTATCATCCTTAAGATGGACGTTCTTATTTCTAATACACTGATGAAGAAATTGCACTAGTTCAAGAATTATTCAGTATCAGGGTTTGATTGAAGGACAAGGGCTATAGGATATTTTCAAAGCTAATTCACCCCCCCACAATGGTTTTGGTTTATTTGGCTGATTGATTTTGTTTTGTTTTTTATTTAATGGTTTATATATTGCTTTTTCTTTCTTTTTTTAATTAATTGTTAAGTTTATTGGGGTGACATTGGTTACTAAAAATTACATAGGTTCCAGGTGTACAATTCTACATACATCATCTATGTATTGCATTATGTGCTCACCACCCAGAGTCAGTTCTCCTTCTATCACCATATATTTGATGTCTCTTCCTTTACCCTCAGGTGAATTATTTATTTTTTAATTTCAGATTGCTTCCTTAGGCTTGATTCACAAGAGAATAATTGTATTTTTCAAAACTATGAAGGTGAACTCTTTCTCTTTCTCACTCCATGTATCAGGCCATGTATCACTCCATGTATCACTCCATGTATCTTGAACTTTCCCACTCCTTTCCTGGTACCCGTTTTGGACCCTGAACATATTTCTGTCAGAACATCTATAATACTTTATTGAATCGAATCATTACATGCTTACCTGCCCTTACTGGATTCCACCTGTGTATCCCTAAGGCCATGACTTTTGTCTTCATTGGGAGAGAACAATTTTTTTATCTTTTTGTTCCATCAGCTCAATAGCTCCTGATATATAGTAAGTAAGCACTGTTGATGAATTCACTTTCATAGTATTATATAAATTTAAATTACAAACCAAAACATGTTTGAGTGTGTTTTATTTCTTCTACCTTCATATCAGCATGGTGGACCGGCAGAGAAGTTGTCCTCAATCACTTGTTCCTTTCCTGGGTCCCACACTGTCTATGAAAAGCTTCTAGAAGTCCTCTTCCTTTTAGTTCAGAAAATTCTCTCAGTTCTACTTAACTGCCCGGAGCCCTGATAGGATTCCAAAGTTTCTGCTTCATCTCTGTCCTGTGTCCCCCTTCTTCATCAGTTCCTGCACTACTCACAGCGTTGATGAGATCATAAACATTCGAGATGGAGATGCTGATTATCATCGGCCAGCTAATACCATTATTTCTTGATTGGTCAACATAAGCATCAGATCAATTATCGGCTTTATTTTGATGTTGCCCTAGAATTGATCTCTTGTTTCTCCTTTTCCTACGTACCTGCAATGGTTAATTTTGTGTCAACTTGACTGGCCCATGGGATAGCCAGTGTCTGGAAGAGATTAGCATTTGAATTGGTGCATAGAGAGAGTAAACACATGGCTCTCCTCAGTGTGAGTGGGCATCCTCTAATCCACTGAGAGTCTGAAGAGAACAAAGAGGTGGAGGCAAATTGGATTTGCCCTCCCTTTGCCTGGCTGCTTGTTTGGGACGTCTGTCTTCTCAGACTACACCACCGACTTACCTGGTTCTCCAGCTTGCACACAGATCGTGAGATTCCTCAGCCTCCCTAATTCCATGAGTCGATAACTTATCGTAAATCTATTTCAAAATATTTCCTATTGGTCCTGTTTTTCTGGAGAGCCCTAATACAGTACTTACTTTTCCATTACTACTCTTTCTTAGTTTATACCCTCCATTTGTTGAGAAGCACATCTTCAAGTACCTTCCTAAGAAGGGTGCCTGAGAGGTAGATCTTCAATATACAGCTCTACTTGAATATATTTTATCATTGGGTTGATCATTTGTTGAAGCAGTCTATTCTATATTGGAAATGTTTCCCCTCATACCTCAAACCATTGACCCCATTTCCTTTTAGCTTTCACTGTTATTTTTGAAAATTTTGATGCTGCTCTGGATCTTTTTTCTTTTTTAAGATTTATTTTATTGTTTTGACAGAGAAAGGGAAAGAGAGAAGGGGGAGGGCCCAGAGCAGTCTCCATAGTTGTATGTCAACAGTTTTCCATATAGTTTCATTCCACACAGGTGGGCACGAGACACGCAGGGCAGGAGCCTCCACATGGGAAGCGCGCCCCAGTTCAGCATGTGGGTCCACACGGGCCAGGGCTGGGGCCGGGACTCAATCCCAGGACCCCAGGGCTGCAAGGTGAGCTCTCAGCCTGCTGAGCCATCCTGGCATCCCCCGCTCTGGATCTTATCTACTTGTATGTCCCCTCTCCCTCACCCCTCCAACCCTGCTCCTATTGGAAACTTTACGCTCTCCCATCCAGCATGCCGCACCGTTTGTGCCGTGTATCTATAACCATTCACTGTTCTTGGCATCCAGTGAGGTCTTCTTTACTTGTGATGCTCTAGTATCTTTGCACAAACGTTATCCTCTGAGTGAGGACTTCCTTGACCACCCGACTGAAGTTGGCGGCCTGCCCCCAGACTCAATACCTCTCCCTTCTCTGCCTTATTTCTGTCCACAGCACAGAGCAATCTCTAACATACTGAATAATTCACTTACTTTTTTTTTCTCCCTCTTTCATCACTAGACTATAAGCCAAGAAGCAGGGATTTTCACTATCGTTCACTATTTTATGACAAGGTCTTGTTCACTATTTTATGACAAGACCTCTGTCCAATATCTAGTGGGCATTTAATAAATATTTGTTCAAGAAATCTTTGTTTCATATTTAAGAAAGAGTCAGGAAAGCTCCATTGGCCTGTGTAGGGCTTGACAACTGTCAGACTTCACTTTAGGTTGAACATATAGGGAGCTGTATGTGAGGAGAGCTGGCCGTTACACAAGGGGACTTGCAGAAGAGAGACTGAAGGAGAATTCACACGGAGGTGTAAACACCCAGGTTCTTTCCTGAGAGCTCATTCTGAAAACCAATGGGACACAGAATTTTATTTAGAGTCATGAGTAAATATCTTTTAAAATAATGTGTGTGGGGAGGATGTGGAGGGAGGGAAATCAGAAGTAATTCCACTGAGATAGATGGTAGATTATCAGTGATTTCTTTTTCTCTGTATTTTTCTGTATCTTTCAAATATTTATATTTATTATAGAAATTTATGGGGAATCGAGATGGCTCAGCAGGTTAAGCACTCATTTTGCAGCCCTGGGGACCAAGGATCGAATTCTGGCCCCAGCCCGTGAGGACCCATACGTTGAGCTCGGGAGTGCTTCCCATGTGGAAGGCCCCCAGTTTGGTTCTTGGCCCCCCGTTTGTCCCCTGGCTTGAGGGGGCATGCCTCTCATGCGGGAGGCCCCCAGCCCAGTTTCTATCCTGTGCGGCCCCCACCCACCTGTGTGGAATGAAACCATGTTGAAAACTGATGACATACAGCTCTGGGCCCTCCCCCTTCTCTCTGTCTCTCTCTGCCTCTGTCTCTTTCTGTCTCTGTCAAAAACAATAAAAATCTTTAAAAACAAAAAAAACACACAGAGAAGTTGCCAGAATATCAAGAGTAGGTTCCCATACCATGAACACTTGGTCTACCCTATTGTTAATATCTCACATCAGTGTGGCACATATGTCACAACAAAATTAACCAACATCAATAAATAATTAGTCACTAAAGTCATAGTCTCTTCAGGTATCCTTAGCTTTGTGTTTTATTTTTTAACTTCTGATTTTGAAATAATTACAGATTCCCATGCAGTTCTACCAAATAATCGAAAAATCTTGTGTATCATCTGCCCAGTTTCCTCAACAGTGTCTTGCAAATCTATAGAACTGTATTGCAAACAAGATTAAAGTTCTTCAAAATCAGGATTTAAAAAAATCATCAAAGTACCATAATCTGATGATTCCAATGCAGTTCTTCATTCAATTTCTTTCCGGTTTTTTATATTATACTCGTAAATAGAATGTAAAGACCACCTCTATGTAAAAAGCATTGTCTATACAATATTATTCTTTTTATTTCTAATGATAGCATTCTAGAAGGTCCCTAAATCAAATGACCAAAGTTTTTGGGGTCCTGAAACACTGAAATATCTCCCCAGGAAGATGGTGATGAGGACACTCATCCCAGGGTGACTTGACAGTATCTACCCCTTAATTCCCTTTATCTCTGAGTTGGGGATATTTAGATTTGTATGATTTTTAGGAAAGTTGGACTTTCTCAGTCTTTCTTGGCCATTTGTAATTCTTCATAGAATACTCATGTCTTTTCATACTTTTTTTTTTTCTGTAGAAGCGTTAGTATTTTTCATTCAAATTTATAAGGACTCTGAAAACAAATGTTACCATCTCTTTGCCTATCATCAGTGGCAAACATTCTTCCAAGTTTATCATTTTCATATTTTCTATGACATTTTCTTTTCACTTTAAGAAATGAGAGTTTTGGTATACAGAGTTTAGAGCTTTATGTCACCAAATTCTACTGATCTTTTCCTTGCTCAAAGATTCCTTTTTCTTAGAGTCATCCTTATTACTTCTAATATCTGTGTTGTTTTATTTGCTACATACACTATTATTTAAATATCACTGGAATTGATTATGGCATGAAACATATGGGATAAGGTAAGGATCTAGGTTGATATTTTCTGCATTCTTTTCATTGAGTAATTCGTTCCTTTTTTTGTTTTGCGGTGTCACCTTTATATTATCTCAAGTCGTTGTACTTACTAGGCTGCCTTCTCTTTTCAGGCTATTCTCTTTTATTAATCCACACTCTGCTGTCCCCCTCTTTGCTGTAGCTTTGCAGTAGGTCTTCTGTCTGGTTGAACCAATTCATTCCTTCTCATTAGCTTTCCTTTTGAAATTTTCTTTTATTATTTTGATGTATTTAGTCTTCCAGCAAAATCTCAAAGGAAAACCCATTGAGAGAATATTGGATTGCATTAAACCTAAAAATTAATGTACATAAAATTGATATATTTTTAATTAGCCATGTAGACATACTGCATGTAATTCCATTTACTGGAGGCTTATTTTATGTTTTTTTGGTTGGGTTCTGTGGCATTTTTCACAAAGGTCTGACACATTTCTTATAAAGCTTATATTTCTAAGTGTTTGAGATTTCTGTTACTCTTATAAAGGAAACTTTGTCCTCATTATATTTTCTGACTGTGGCTGATGTGTTTGAAATCCAATGATACTTACATTCATTCATATTGCTAAACTCACTTCTAATTATATTTTTAGCTGATTCTCCAGAGTTTTTCTAGGTATATGATTGTATCATCTGCTAATAATGATAACTTTTGTTTCCACTTTTTCAGTAATCATGCTTCCTATTTTTGTTTTCTGCTGTGAGCAACACTTATAAAATAATATTAAGCAGTAGGGAGAATGGCAGACATCCTTGTTTTGTTCCTGATGTTAATGGGATTGTCTCCTTTGGTATTTTTGCAATAAATAATGATATAAGTTGTCAGTGTAAAATGTTCTTTAATGTGTTAAGGAATTGTTCTTCCAGTCAAGGGTAACAAAATTTTTTTTTCCCATTATACTTCATCAATGCCTTTCAAAATTTAATGATCATATGTTTTTTATTTAATCTAATATGACATGATAACAATAAATTTTTCTAATATTAAACCAGATTCTACTTGGTTGTGATAGATTATTCTTTTCAAATATTTTTTAACTCAATTGGATAAGTTATTTAGAATTTTAAAATTCTATATATTTATATAAAATTGATATGATTCCCTATATTAATATATTAGTTATTGTCTTTTTTTTTCTTTTTTTTTTTTTGACAGAGAGACACAGAGAGAAAGGGGAGGGCCCAGAGCAGTCTCCATTGTTGACAGCATTTAGTTTTCCATATAGTTTTACTCCACAGGTGGGCAAGGGGCTGCGCAGGGCAGGAACTGGGCCAGGAGCCTCCCGCATAGGCCCCAGCAAGAACTGAATTGGGGGCACACCCCAGCTCAGCATGTGGGTCCACCTGGGTCAGAGCCGGGATTTGGTCCTCGGTCTCCAGGGCTGCAAAGCGATCACTTAACCTGCTGGGCCATCCCAGCTTCTCAGTTATTGTCTTTTTAGTCTGTCTTTGTTGGGTTTTATTACTACTAATAATAATGGCAACTGTGATTATTGTGAAAGCTCAGACCAGGTTCCAATAGGACAGTGTTCTCCTGTAACTCTCACAATTATGTTTTGATATAGCATTATCTGTATTTGGCAGATAAGGAACTGAGGCCCAGAGACGTTCTTCCCTGAGGCTAAAGCTTGAGAGGGGAGCCTGTGTCTACAACCTGTGCTACCTAGTGTTGGGGCAGTAAGTATGAGCCAGGTAGCTTTCTATACTCTGGAATAAAGTATAAAAAATAGGGAAAATCTGTACTTGAAGAAAATGAGAAGGATGGTTCATATACATGCATAGGAGGCCAAATGAAGCTCTGAAAATATGTGGACTTTGAAACCAAATGCTGGTTTGATTTTCAACTCTGCCCACTACTTAACATCACTTCTATGTCAGTAAATAGAAACTATAGTCATTATAAAAACATCTTGTCCCAGAGCCTTCTTTGACAACATTTTCCATTTGCTCCTGGGTCTGGTTCTAATATTTTTCCGTAACACCCTATTGCCCGAGGAAATCATGTATTTCATTTAGATGATGAAATAACTATATTGATCATGGTCATATGTATTTTTCTCTTATAGTCTTAACAGCTCCATATCTATTACTATAATATATCCCCGCTTGGTCTTTGGTGTTTCATTGTGTGCTCCCCTATGTCTCAACTATGTTTTCTCAATGATTCTTTGGTTGTTTTCTAAATAAGCGTTTATTTTAGAATAGTGTAGTAAACTGAGTAATGCCCCCCGCCCCCACCGGCCATGTCCTAACCTCCAGAATTTGTGAATGTTACCTTCATATGGATATAGGTACTTTGCAGGTGTGATTAAATTAAGGATTTCATGTTGGAGAGATTATTCTGAATTATCCGAGTGGGTTCGATGTAATCACAGGGTCCTCATAAGACGGACACAGAAAGCTTAGATCGTGGAGAAGGCAACATGACTGCAGAAGTGATCAAGGGAAATAAAAGAAAATAAAGGAAAGGTGGCAGCCTTTAGAAGCTGGAAAAGACAAGGAACAGAATCTCCTCTGGAGCCTCTGGAAGAAACCAGCCCTGCCAGCACCTTGATTTAAGCCACTACATTTGTGCTCATTTGTTACAGCAGTAGCAGGAAACTAACACTAATGGTTTTAGATTGGTAGAAAAGTTGTAAAGATAGTATAGAATTCCCATATACTCCACACTCAGTATCACCAATTGTTACTATCTTAACATTAGTATGGTGCATTTGCCACAATTAATGAACCAGTATTGAGACAGTATTATTAACAATAGTCCATACTTTATTCAAATTTCCTTAGTTTTTACCTTATGTCCTCTTTCTGTTCCAGCATTACATCCAGAATGCCACAGTACATTGAGTTGTCATGTTTCCTCCCGTCTCTGGCAGTTTCACAGATACTCATGTTTTTGATGACTTTGACCGTTTGAAGAATACTTACTGGTCCAGTATTATTTAGGATGCCCCTGAATTGAGATTTGTCTGATGTTTTTCTCATGACGAGACTGGGATTCTGGGTTTGGGGATGAGGACCACAGAGATAAAGTGCCATTCTCATCACGTTATATCAAGGACACATACTGCCAACATGGCATCACTCTTAATGCTGACCTTGATCACCTAGCTGAAGTAGTGTTTGTCAGTTTCTCCACCATAAAGTTATTCTTTCCCCTTCCTTTGCCTCATGTTTTTCAAACAAGGAGCTTTAGCATTCCACTGTTTTTTTTGTTTGTTGTTGTTTTCTTTGCTTTATAAGTAATTAATGTTTGCTTTTATGTTGATTAATTCCTTCTGTCATGGTTGTCATTATGTTCTTACTCTTTTTCTAATTTCTTGAGTTAAATTTTAGGTTTATTTATTTTTATTCTTTTTAAAAAATACATAAAGCATTTAAGGACACATGCTCTCCAGTTGGTAAGGGGTTGTTTGCTTGTTTAAACATTTATTGTTAATTTTCATGTTTATAGCATAGTGATAAAAGAGCGTATTTTATATAATTGTTGCCTTTTGGAACTCTATCAGTTTTTATTTGGTCTATTATGTAATTATTTTCTTTACTTTTTATTTTCATGAATACTTTGAAAGGAGTTCTGCTTTCTGTTGGCAAGGCATAAACTGGGCTCTAAATTTTGCAGTGGATAGGAACGTATTTATTTTCATTACTATTGAATACAGTCCCTCAAACAGGGCCTGCTACACAATAGGACTTCACCAAACAATTATTGAGGAAGTGCCTACAAGATTTTGATACCTCTATGTGTGACAACCAAAAATGTCTCTAGACATGACCGTCCCCTGTGAATGAAATCACCCCCAGGAGTGAACCACTGCTCTAAGATGATATGATTGTCTACATAGAAAAGACAATCTGCTCAAAAAGTATCAGAATCAATATTTGACTTTAGCAAAAACTAGTTGGCTGTATAAAATCCAAATTAAGTAAAGATCATATTCTTATACAGCAATAATAAATATTTAGAAAATGTAGTTTTAAAATAAGTAACATCAGTAATAGCAATGAAAATTTGAAGGAATACATCTAATAAGAGATGGGCCAGAACTTCATGAAGAAAAGTGTAAACATGTAATTAAAGATAATGAATAAAACCTAAGAGGTGAGAAATTTTCCAGAACAATGTCTGAAGAAGACTCATTGTCATTGAGATGTCATTTCTTCCCAAACACTGAGCCCTCTCCCACTTCACTGTCAGCGGCCAGGCCAGCCTCTCCTGGCTCGGCTCCCTGCTTATGCTTGGTCGACTCTCACCCTGGAAGATTTCCTGCACCTCCTCTGTGTCTGCCCACATCCTACTTTGCCTCAGGATCCAGCTGCCAGGGCACACTGATGGCCCTGGGCTGAGTGCTGGTGGCCTCACCTAGACGTCCCGTCTGGTATTGGTCTTTGCTTAATGGGTTGAAGATAGTAGAACAAATGTCCACTCCAGGAAAGAAACCTCTTTGTTTTATAGACAAGAATACCAGAATGATTAAGTGACTTGTCCTAAGAAACCAACAGGTACAGTAGAACTAGGAGGGGCCAGGCATAGTGAAAAATCACTTGGTTCTCTAACGTTAGAAACATCTGAGTGCTCTGGCGACTTTCTAGCTCACTGACCTCAGGTCAGTTACGTACCTTCCTGAACCATGTCTTCCTTATTTATAAATTGGGAAGAATATAGCTTCTTTGTAAGTCTATTGTGAAGACAAGAGAGAAAGAATATAAGATGTCTGATATGGACTAAATTTTACTGTAGTTTTCTAGTTCTTTCTTAATTTTATTATATTGCCTATTTGTACAGGACTAATGTCCTTGAAAGTGGAACATTAGTTTTATCATTCCCCTATATTCTCCATTACACCCAATACAGTTCAGAGTACATGGTGAGAGCTTCTGAAATACAATAAAAAAGTTTTCTGAAAGGACAACCTTTGCTTAAGGGAACTTTCCTTGGAAAAACAGCATTCACTTACATGAAAAATGAATTTATATCTACTCTCCTGTTTTTTCCATTCTTACTCTTACATACATTTCTATATGTGACAAAATGGTGTACAAACAAATAAAATATTAGTAACAAATGAGATTTCTGGCCTAGAAGAGGATAGTATCCTTGCACAAGGTTTATGAACTTACATAGTTTTAATCCATGAAAAATAATAAAGTTCCTCCCAATGTTGTTATAATTTATATGTTAGTATAAAAACTCCAGGTATCAGAATGGAAAAGATTTCCAGACTCATACCAGGAGGGAGTTTCTAAGTTTACTCTGGCACAAGGCCACCTACAGGGTGAGAGAAAGTTTATGATTTCCCTTTGCGTGAAGTCACATGTAGGCAGTCCTGTTGTCCAAGTGGCCTTGTCATGTGACAGCGCCAAATATTTTTCACTTGGCCTTCCAATTTCATCCTAAGTGTCATAGCCCTAGAAGCAACTTGATATATGAATAATGGGAATTTGAGGTGGAATTCAAAGGGGTCATTAGTTGGTAAGGCTTGTACTGTGACTAGTGAACCAAATGCAGACGTCTCTGATTTTTCCCTAGAACACGTACAAAGTAAGGAAAATTCAAATTAAGACTAAGCCATTTCATAGCTAAGAGGTAAAAATAGAGCACTAGTCAGGTTATTGGAGGACAGAGTGGATGAGTGTCTTTTGTTTGAGAACGGAGTTTGAATGAAAATGGAGTGTAAAGCGTTTTAAAGGACCTGTTCTTTTTACCGAAAAGACCCAAAGGCTAACTAATAATTTCTTAGAGAGTAGAAGGCAAAATAATTGGGATTTAATTTCCCACATGGCATGAATAACTACCTGCAAGATTTTTCTTATTTTGAAATATAATCAAAGGGTTATTTGGCAGGAGTATTATTTTTAAATTCCTGCATTAAGCTATTCATGTTGATCTTCCTAAGCAGTCTTTGCCTTTTCTACCAAACGTAATTCCTGAATAGTTGTTTAGTCACCGGAACCTGGAGGCCGGTGTCTCCTTGTTTTATTCTGCAGGTTCTGTATGAACCCTCATGAATGTTTGTTCTGACACTCTCCCATTAGCAATTCTGTGTACACTAACGAAGCTCCTCCTCACGTCGGGTAACAAATCTGCATTGGCCTTCAATTCTTCAACCATTTCAATACTGACTACACATTTAGAATATGACCTAGTCTTCTGTTTGCCAAACTTAGGTGGTAACTTTCTCAATAAAAGATACCATCATGGTGATTTATCTTCACCATTTGTGTTAAAACAATATCCTTCTAAGGATAATATTGTAGCATGCATTTTATATAAATTTAGTTGTTGGGCAAGGTGGGTATTTCTTTCCTTAAGGATTTCTTAAGGAGGGGCCATGTTCCCAGTCCTTACGCCACTCTCTAATAGAAATCAATGAGATAAAAAGAAATCATAAGATAAGCTATTCCTCCAAGGGTGTTAGTTATGGAATCACTTCTGGGGGCCCCTGACCAAATCTACTCCTTTTCACTTGTTTTCCTGGTTAGGACGGTGAATAGATCAAAGGCCATTGAAAGAGCTGAGCAAAGGAAACACAGCGCAGGTACTCCACCAGCCTCCAGAAGAGCTCGCAACATTCCTGGTTAACTAGTGCCTTGCCATGGCCCTATGGCAAAAAAGTGCTTTGCCTTTTTTTCATGGTGCCCTTGTCTCACTGGTTTAAAAATGGTGGCACTGAAATTTCCAAAGAGGGTGATGATTGGAGCAGGGAAAGTGATGTCTTTTGAAGCTGCACAAATTTTCAAAGAAGAGTCAGAAAACATCAGTTAGCCATCTCAAAGAATGATGGTTAAGAAGTTAATGGAGCTTATGGGGGACTAGAGATCCCAGTATCTCCCACAGTCACATAGTCCTGGCTTTTATTCCTCTCCTTGATAATAAACTTCCCGCCTCCCTGATAATCAGTCAAACTGAAAACACCTAGTACACCAAAGATTGAAAAACAGGTCATACTGTGTTAATAAAATGTAAATTCCAGGAATCATAATACTCGTATTTGACGAGTTTGGCTTACCTAATTCTTTAAAAGTTGCCGTGTTTTCTACTTACATTCACTACATGGAGTAAGACCCATGTGATGTTTTTAGTATTTGGAATTTGAATCTAAAAATATTTCTCATTGCCCATTATAGTTTATAATGTGCTTTCTTTTGTATAATGTTTTTTAAACAGCTCATCAGCAATGTGACAGGGGTATACAAGAATCAAAGCATAAAGAGCATCAGTTTATTGTTCCTGATGGTAAGGCATTTAAACTGTTATTTTGTGTTAAAACAAACACACATCAATTATTCAATATAATGCATAATTCCCTTGAATTTTTCAGATAAAATCAGAGTCTTTAAAGAAACGCCATGCCTGAAGTGCATAGCTATGAGCTTTTCCTGTTGTCTGCTTAGACCTTTAAGGGTGCTTAGTGGAAATCTAAGTACCATAGGTAAGCATTTTTCTTATTTTTATTTTCCCAACACGATGTACAGTAGGGAGCATGTTTATTCCTCTACAGGACAGAAAGCAAAGACTTGGGAGGTTCAGAGCGTCTCCAAGTCCCGTTGCCATTTTCTGCTTGGCAGGGCTCTTTCTGGCTGCTTCTCCATGAGTAAGACCTTAGGGTACAATGGTGTCCCTGGTGTGGGAGGCTGAACAGTAGTAGCCTTCCAAAGATGTCCCCATCCTTATCCCCGGAACCTGTGAGTACAGTGCCTTGCATGGCAAAAGGGATTTTGCAGGTGGGGTTAAGTGAGGGATTCTGGGAGAGCGAAGTCACTCTGTATGACTCAGGTACCTGACAGGGTCCTTAGAAGATGGATGCAGGAGGATCAGAGTCAGAGAGAGATGTAAGGATGGAAACAGAGGCCAGAGGAGAGAAGAAGCTATGCTGTTGGCTTTGAGTGTGGACAATGTCTAGAAGGCAAAGAAGACAAGAAAGTCAAGGTAAGAAAATGGATTCTCCCCAGAGCCAGAAGGAACACAGCCTTACCAACATCTTGATTTCAGCCCAGTGTGACCCCTCATACTTCTTACCTCCGGACAGTAGATTTCTGTTGGTTTAAGCCAGGGCTGGGCAAGACATCGACTGTGGTCCACCTGTGAACCACCAAGCAATTTAGGGGTGACTGCCTGGAACTAATGAAATAAGTAGCTAGGAGAAGCAGCCCTTGCCCTGGAAAATTCTGCCTTAATCAGCACCTTTGGAGATTGGTCGATGCCAGATAAATGTAAGTAGACTCTCTGTTAACCAGAACTCAAGCAACAGGCAAAATCTCAGGCAACCAGGAAAAACTTGCCAGTTGCTTGAGTTCTGGTTAGTGGAGAGTCTACTGTCTTTTCTGAACTGCTGGGCAATGTCTGAGCTCAGCATCTGTGCTAGTGCAGGACTCTGGTAAATACAAAGCATGGATGCTTCCCTTCATGGGACAGGGACTCATGCTTAGCTTCAAAATGCCAGCTGTCCCTGCAGTGCAATTGCTTACTACTCCAGAACAGCCAGTGTACAAAGAAGGACAGTGAAGCCCTTGACAACGCTGCGGATTCGGGAATGGGCGGGACTATCCTAACTGCCTTTCAGATTTAAAAAAAATTGCCTCCCTTTTTTTATAATTTCGAAGTGTATTCTCATAGATTCAAACATTTTAAAAGTTTGTGTGTTGGTGTCTTTTGGTGTTGCTGACAACCCAGACTCTTTATCTACAGTCTGAAAAAATAATGGCATGCTAATACTTAAATGATTTGCCAATACTATTAATAATGCCAGGTCATGTTCTCCTTGTTTAAAAGCCCCTAATAGCCACTTACTGAAAACTTGCCAAGGCCTAAACAGTTGGACACGGTCACCCCACTGCCAACCTCTTTCACCTGATGTCTTTCCCGTCATGGTTCTCTGGTCACAGGGGCCTTGGTTAAGCACTTATTATACACCAGGCTCTGTGCCAAGTTCTTTAGATGTATTATCTGATTCAATATTTATAACAGCCCTAGGAAAGAGATAACATTATTGCCATTTTATAAATAAATTAAAACCAAGAAATTATGTAACCTGGCCAAGGTGACATCAATACTTGAGTGTTGGGCGCTAGATAGTAACTCTTCATATACTGACTGCTTCAGCTCCCAAAAGATTACATACCTTCTTTACAAAACTGTGCTTATGAAAGTTGTGTAGGCTTCGTAAAATGAATCAGGAGCTTCTATATTTGTTTCTATGTGATAGAATCATTTAAATGACATAGGAACTAGCTGTTCTTGAAAGGTTAGATTGATTTCGGTTATGAAGACAGTAGGCAACATTTTTAGTGAAAGATCTTTCTGACCTTTCCAATATCTTCTGTGGTAATTAGTCTATTCAAAGTTGTTCATGTCTTCGTCTTGGGTTAATTTTGGTCATTTATATTTTCCTGAGAAATTATTCATTTCCTCTAGATTTGCAACTTTGTTGCCATGGATTTGCATGTAATTCTGTATTGTAATATTATTAAAACTCTTCTATATTATAGATTTCTCTTTTTCATTTCTATATTTTTTTTATAGTTTTACATGCTCTTTTATTTCCTTGAGCAATTTGGCAATGGGTTATACATTTTATTGGTTCTTTTGAAATACCAGCATTTAGATTCATTTATCCTTTAACTAAATTGTTTCTCATTTTTATCTCTATAGATTCTCTCTTCCAAAATTGCAAGAAAATGTTTCCCTATTCTTCTAATTTCCTTGAGAGGTAGCAAGTTTCTTAGTGTTTTGGTTTTCTTACTAAAATAATAAAGGCCGTATGACTATGTATCATTATTATATTTTAGCGGAGTACATTTTTGGCTATGTCCTGTAGTTCATGTATAAAGTGTTCTTCTCTTTCGTTGTTTTTCATAGAATTTCAAATTTTAGTTTTAAAATTTTCTTGATCTAATGGCTATTAAAAAATATGTTTCTAATTTCTAAATAGTTAATGTTTTCACTTTTGTTCAACATGTTATTATTTATCTTTAAAGCAATTAGAATCTAGCAGTGTAACTAAAGAATAAGAGAACCTGAATCATTAGGGGATTATTCAAGGATTGCAAAGGTGGTTGGTTGCACATTAGAAAGTTTATCAAAGTAATACATTAGGAGGAAATGGCATTTAATAAGTTCAACAATCATTTTTCTAACCCTCCAGGTAGGGGGTACGACTTCCAGAAGCGCTGAGTGAGCAGCTCAGCAAATATTACCCCCAGAAAGTAATAAAACCAGACAAAATTGTCAAAAGCAATCATTTCAAGCTCTGCAAATTAACCAAAACATACAAAAAATGAAAAGCATTATTTACTCCTGGTTACATTCCTTGTGAAGTTTCTTTTGTGTGACATTAATATAGCCACTTCAGCGTTCTTTAGATCAGTGCTTTTATCTTTTTACTTTTAACCTACTTATATCTTTGTATAAAAGGTGGGTTTCTTGTAGACACCGGGTATTTCATTTACATAAATGCAATTATTAATATGATTAGGTTTAAATACATCCTTTTGCTATGTGTTTTTTATTTGTCCCATCTATTCCTGGTTCCTTTTCCTCCCTTCTTTCTGCTTTTAAAAAAGAAAATTTAGTATTTCTTTGTATCCATTACCGGCTTGTTGGAGATACCTCTTTTTCTTTTGTACTGTGATCACAGTCTACCTTTAACTCTTCTCATATATTTTAAAAACCTTACAACAGTGTACTCCACCTTCTCCCCACAAACAAATATCGTTTGCAGTATTTACATTTTAGTTCCCTATATGTTCTAAACTCACAAACCATGAGAGTAGGAAAAAAGAACCCAGTCCTCCTTCCGTGTTTTCCTTCGCACTTACCCTATGAACCACACTCACACATCTAACACTTGATGTGTGAGGGGTTTTCCTCAGAATGAGAAATTCTAGGACACTGGCTGGGTGTCTTGTAATGAACTCAACTCTGATACTATCTACCTTGAGACTGTGTTGGATCCTGCAGGTTAAGGGTTCAATCCTACAAGATTGTTGCACCCCCCCCCCAACACACACACACACACACAAAACACACACACGCGTGCGCGCGCTCACACATACTCTTCAGAGGCAAATTGCAAGTCCAGGTGTCACCTGGCTTCTAACTGATAGGCTATATCCATCAGAGGTTCCCATAACCCCCTCCTTGGGTTCAATTAATTTGCTAGAGCAGCTCACAGAACTTAGAACCACCGTTTACCTACTGTGCATCGCTTTACTATAAAAGGAGGTGATAAAGGATGCAGACGAACATCTACCTGAAGGAGATGCATAAGGCAAGGCGTGGGGAAAGGGTGCAGACCCTCTGTGTCTCTCCAGAAGTGTCACTCTCCCAGAACCTCCACGTGTCCACCAGCCTGGAAGCTCCCTGAGCCCTGGAGTGTTGGGATTTTCATGGCGGCTTTATCACACAGGTGTACGTACTCACTCCCTCATGAACTCTACTTCCAGCCTCCTCTCCCCTCTCTGGAGAATGGTGGGTAGGGCTGAGAATTTGAAGCTTCTAATCATGGCTTGGTCTTTCTGGTGACCAGTCCCCATCCAGGAGCCCATGAAAAGTCACCTCATTTAGAACAAAAGATGCTGCTATCACCTTGGAAATTCAAGGGATTTAAAAACTGTGTGTCAGGAATTGGGGTCAAGACCAATTAGAACAAAAGATGCTCCTTGTTGTTCTTATCACTTGGGAAATTATGAGGGTTTTAGGAGTTCTGTGCCAGGAACCAGGGCCAGATATAGATTATATAGATATAGATATAAATATGGATATGGATATATTTTTCGATTATCTCACAAGATGCATATTACTCCTCTTTAAACAGCCAGTCGCTTTTGAAGAGATTTTGAAAGTGAGAAAATGTATCTTATGTTTGACCATATATTTACTATTCGTAGTGCTCTTTATTCTTGTGTGTTGATCCAAATTTCTTCAAGTATCATATTCTTTTCCCTGAAGAACTCCTTTTAACACTATGTGTAGCATAGGCCTGGCAATTTTTATGTGCCTTTAAAAAGTCAACATTTAACTTTAATTTATAAAGAGCATTTTGGACCTTACAGAATACTAGGTTGATGCTTTTTTTCTTTCGGTACTTGAAGGATGCCACTTCATTGTCTCCCGGCTCTGATGAGAAGTCTGCTCTCTTCCTTATTTCTGCTCTTCTCTATATATTGTGTCCCCCGACTCCCATCTGCTTTTAAGGTTTTTACTTATCACTCGTTTTCAACAATTTGACTTGTCTCGGCATGATTTTCTCTGTATTTCATTTGTAGTTCATTATGTTTCTTATATTTGCAAGTTTGGAATAGTCATCAAATGTAGACATCTTTCAGCCATTATGTCTTCAAATACTTTTTTTATATTTCCCATATTTCTTTCTTTATATATTCCCCTCCTATAGTTTCTATTACACACATGCTGGAGAGCTTGACAGTATCTCGCAAGGCTGTTGTTCTATTCATTTTTCCCCAGATTTTCCTTCCTCTGTGTTTCTTTTTACATAAGTTTCTAATGCTATATCTTCAAAGATCATGAACACTTTTTCTGTGGCATCTAAGCTGATGTTAGCCCCATTTAGTATAAGTTTCATTTCAGACATTGCAATGAGAAAAATGAAGTAGGGAAGGGAGATAAACCCCAGGTAGATAGTGATGAGGTGAAATTTGAGAAAAGACCGGAAGAAAGTGAGGTCAGGAAATTCATGTCTTCATTACCCTCTAAAGTTTTTCCTATTACCGTATACACTTAACACTTTCTCTTTTCTATTTAATCTGTCCTTTACTTCTCATATAACCAGAGTAGCTTTCTGGTGTCTTCTGTCTTCCGTGTGTTCCTTTTGGCCTCAGAATCTCCTTAATTATGTTTCTTTTTCTACATTTCCCCCCCCCCCCCGCCCCTATTTGTTTCTCTCCTGTCTTCCTCTCCCTTTGGATTGACTCTTGCTGCTGCTGCTCTTTGAGGCTTTTGTGTGTTTAATGGTTTTATTTTACTCTCTCATTCTTTTCAAAGGTTTGACTCCTCACTCTTCGTCTCCCTCCACCTGATATTTGAACACTTTTATCTCCGTTTTAATTTCTTATTTCTAGAGACCACATTTTCTTTCATTTAGTTGCTATCAGGAGGATACATACTCTGAGACATAAGTCTTCATCTGGTTAATATTCTTTACCTGCCTTTTGCTTGTCATGTACCTTTTTCTTTGTGGCCGCTTTGTGATTGTTACTCAACTTTGAATGGGACCAATTCCTTTGTGGACCAATTATTTCCAAAAAGCTATCTGGGAAAGGGTTCATGAACTAGTATAGAAAGAGGGTAGCTTGAGCTTCAGACTCTCTCACTTTCCTACCACATACACGTCTATACTGCATGTCCTCAAGTTCTGATGTTCTGGAGACACGTTCGGGGTAAGCAGAAAGTCCCCTTGTCTCTTGAATGCCATGGATTTTTTCAGTGGTGATTTAGTGATTATTGTTCCTGATAATTTTCTTTATCTGTTGTCAGGTCTGCTCACCCACCCAGCAAACTAAGCCTCTTCTAGGGGTACTGAGATGGGTCAGCAGTTTGAGTGCCTGCATTGCAAACACGAGGCCTGGGGATTGAGTCCCTGCCCTGGCCCCGTGCAAACCCATATACTAAACTGCGACACAACTGGTAACACCAGGATGGTAGCAAAGGTTCTCACCTCCCATGCAGGAGGCCCCTACTTCTGTTCCCACCCCGTGTGGCCCCACATCCACCTGTGTGGAATGAAACTTGCACGACTAATGATGTACAACTATGGAGACTGCTCTGGGCTTTTCCTCCTTTCTCTCTCTCTGTCTCTCTGTCTCTCTCTCTCTGTCTCTCTCTCTGTCTCTCTCTCTTTCTCACCTTCTTTCACACAATAAAATAAATCTTAAAAACAAACAAACAAACAAAACAACAACTAAGCCTCTTCTTGGAGAAATGTCAGGTCCACACAAGTTATCATTCAGCCCCTCATCTCCTGCCTCTCTATGGTTTTAAACTAAGTCAAGGATATTCCCACAATCACACCTCTACCTTCCCAGACCTACTGGGAGAAACTGAACAATGGCTTGGCCCCCAACCTTGATGAAATCCATGAGCTCCTCGAGTTCTGTCAAACTATGTGCTTCCTATGCTTGGTCCATGTATTATTATATTTGATAGCTACAGCTCATGGGCTATCTTTCCCTGGCATTTCTCCTTTCTTGTTTCATATTCTTCTCTGTGGTTTGGTATTGCTGCTTTGTTGTTGGTGGTTTCACAGAGAAGAGTGAAGTAGAAAAGTCTTTATTCCAATCTTTAATTGGAAGTTTCTACTATTTATTTTAATTCAATTCCACTGAATAAATATTTCTTGAGTGACTAGGAGGAATAAGCTGCTAGGCTTACTGTTGAGGAGAGTAAAAAAAAAAAAAAAATGGAGGTTGAAGGTCGTATCAAGTATTTGAAGAATACAAGTAACCTCATTCTATTGGAGCACAAGTAGAAATCCATGCTTATCACTATAGCAGCCATAAGAGTGTTGTTTCAGCAGAAAACTTTTTGCAATTTTGCCTTAAGTGAAATAGTCATATTTATGTTCTGGGAACCCTCAGGACTATCCTAATAATAGCAATGCTTGGAAGTATTAATAAATGATGCTGAACCATCCAAATAATTATGGTAACTAATATTCAGCATGTTCTTTGGTAGGTAATTTCATCCAGAACCATGTGGGCCACTTAACAAAATAGAATTTTATTTAAAGAGAGAGAGAGAGAATGTGTATGTAGAATAAGCAATTCTCTGGAGTGAAGTCTTGCCTAACTGAGAATGTGGCTGTGTGCCCTGCAAACTTGAAGTAATTGTTCTGTGGTAATTAAGAAAAAATAAAAGAGATTTTGTGTCTTTGCAAGAGGCCATGTAGGAAAGAAAAATAAATGAGACCAAGGGCTGTGGGAACCTTGATGTTGCTTCAGGCAAGAAAGTGGACTTAAATATAACTAAGCAACAATGACAGGTGGTGGTCACTCTTTATTCTCCTTAAGTCTAGAGATAGTGTAACCAAAAATTAAGGCACAAGATTTTGTGGGTTAAATTGCTTCTCCCTTCTGCCCTGAACCATGACAAAAAGTCTCCACTCGAGGAAACAGTAAATGACTCTCAAAGCATTTGCTCACTCATTTGCCCTTGACTTTCCTGCCCATCCCCTTTTTTCTACACTTCTGTATTCCCCCAGAACCACACTTAGCTAAATCTCTGATGAACTTGCCAATAGAGCTCTGACTTGCTCTTTGTAAAATCAAGGTGACAAAGAGAACAGGCTTTCTTTCTCTTTCAGAAGCTCGTGGGAGGTCGTGCAGATGGATAAGCTGTGGGAGCCATTGAAATGGGAGGGACCTGGGATGAAAATACTTAAAAGCTTAAGCACTGCTAGCTTGACATCAGACCTTGACTCGTAAAACCCTTACCCATGTCAAGTTAGTGATGGTGGTTCTGGATTGGAAATAACTACATGTAAGCAAATTCTAGAAAATATGTTATATTACATTAACAATAATAACCAGATTAACCCTCTTAGGAAAGATAGAATTGACAGTTATGGAGCTAAGACTTCTTGGGCAATGGTTCTATGAAATGTGGTCCCCAGACCAGCAGCATCAGCCGGAACTTGTTAGAAATGCTAATTCTCAGATCCTGCCCCAGACCTACTGAACCAGAAATGTTGTGGGTGGGTCCAACATGTTTTAACAAGCCCTCCAGGTGATTGATGTATGCTAAAATTCTTCACAACCCATGCATTAGGGGAAGGAAAGGAACTCAAGGCTTAAATCAGTACTTCTCAGACTGTAGCTTGCATCAGAATCTCCAGGAGAGTTTATCAAAACAAAGATTACTAGCCCCTACTCAAAGAATGTAGTGAATGAATGAGTAAGTGAGGGCTATTTCCATTTCCCCTAGTATGCCAATTATAAACACAAGCCCCTCTTAGAAACAAGTCTGTTGGATTTGAGAGAAGTTGGGTCACAAATTATTTATTTAAAAAAACCCTCAAAATTCTCTACCTGCATGTGATAAGTTGTTATTTGTGTCATTTATGGTGGTCTGTGTATTCCTTTCAACTCTTTGTTAGAGAATTACTATGTGCCTCATTATTTAGGCCAATAATGATGCCGCCAGAAGCTTACTCATTGCTTATCTCAAGTGAGCTGTTGGACTAAGTCAAGTAAGATGGTGAAATAAGCAAAATCTAGCTCTGCCGTCCCTCCTTCTAATAGCTGTTCCCAGCCCCACTCTGCCATCTCCCCGCTAACTAGCAACTAATTAGCTGGCATAAAACTATTTGTCTTTTAGTAAAGGAGTTGTTAAGAGCTAGCTTTTAAAGCTAAAGAAATGAATTTCTAATTCTAAACTTTTATATATTTAGACAGCCAGTGGAAGAGAGATTTAGGGTCCAGGTTCTTTAAATCTCCCCTTCAAGGACGAAGCCTATTTTAACTACTCATGAAACTGGTGTTAGTTAAGATTTATGAAAAATATCCCACTTCTATGTAAAGTTTAGAAACTCAATTTTTTTTATTTTTTTTCCATTTTACATAGGTATAGTCATGCATTGGGGAGTGGATTTGAGCTCATGAAACCCACAGATCACTTTCTTATAATCAGAAAGTACTTTATTGTTTATGTTTTCTTATTAGAATACTCATGTATTCTTTTTAAGACATAGAAATCAAATACCTGATAGAAGTTCCAACAACCTCTCCAACTCTGCTCAAGGCAGACATTGCTAATTGAGCACAGGGCTTCTCTTCACACGATGCTCTAGGCCAGGGGTGGCCAACTTTTCTGTATATAAGATCTACTTTTTATCTTAAAAGTATGTTGCAATCGACTTGTTGTCATAGGCGTAGTCTAAGGGGGAAGAAGGAGTGTGAAATGCATACTATGTTTATACACTGTGTTTCAGTATAAGGTGCATTCCAGCGAGGTATGGGTAGATAAGTAAAATATATGTTCAAAACTATTTTTTATTTTTTAAATCACTTATTAAGTTTTCAAGATATAGGCTCATGAAGAAAATAAATTTCCAGACCCAACTTTTGATAGCAGCATTCCGTACATGCGGTA
>PVKE010009254.1:0-45288 GCA_004027555.1 Craseonycteris thonglongyai | reverse complement strand
AGAGAGAGAGAGAGAGAGAGAGAGAGAGAGAGAGAGAGAGAGAGAGAGAGAGAGATAGTTCCATACATAGTGTAATAGATAAGGCAATCTACCACCTGGCCGTGTTTCTCTATGAAAACATTTCATACTAATTAAATACTAATACTCACAGAAACAAATTTTTTTATGTTAGGAAAATTTATTTTGCCTATCAAAATATCCAAGATTTTATGAAGATTTATTTAGAAGTAGATACAAATAAAAGATTGCCTAGACAAAACTTCCTTTAAAAAACTTCTGTGGAAATTAAAATGCTATCTTGAGAGCTATTTGCATAGTCCCCATGTGAAAATTACCAGCATATATAATGATAACATTTGAAATATTTGGAGAAAGGAAAAGATGCTACCCAAAGTATTGAGAAAAGTAGCAAACTGTCATGAAAAAGGTTAATATGAAACTATTACCCACATCTTTTAGTGAGAAAAAGAAACACATGTAATGACTACCAGCTAGAGAACATGACCCTCTGATCTGAACAGACTTACCATCTCTGACAGGTGAGAACATGTCACCTAAACTACTTTTGCTAGTATCATCAAAGCTAGAGAAATGCTGATTTTTTCCACTGTCCGTTTCCTTAGGTAAAATATCTGTGTTGAGACTTCGAAGCAAACCTTATAGAAATTAGACACAAAAATAAGTGTTATTACATCTAAATTTATCATCAGAAGCTAGGTTCTACAAATTAATGTACTTCCCATATTATTGTTACCACAACTGTGAGCATCAGGTGGGAAAAAGCAGAACTTAACAATAACTCAGTTAATCATTTTCATTACATAAAGGTCTCCACCAAAATCAAATAACTTATTTATTAATACAGCACCACATTTTAACCATTTTGATTGGAATTAAAAAAAAATAACTTATGTAATTTGCCTCCCTCTTAAACAAAATCTACTGAACACAACTTACTTCATTATTGACTAAGATTATCCGCAAACAATAAGAAAAAAAAGTCCAAAGGCATATATAGCACAACGCCTAACAGATAGAAGGATTCTCATCATGTTTGTTCTTTTCCCAACTTGCACTGAATAGATTTTTTTTCCTCTCTTTTTTTTTTTCCTTCAGTAACAGTGGGAGGTTAACATTGCTCTCAGCATTACTGACCTCAAATGAGGTCACTAAACTTACAATAGTTTACCAAGAGGAAGGAAACCAGAAAGCCAAACTCAGAGAATAGTATAGAAGACAGCACTAAAGAAGCCTGGCAATAGTTTATTTTTCACTCCTTAAATGGCTGTTTCCTACTGAAAATGAGCACTAACAAGTCTGCAGAGGTTGTTTTCCGTAACTAAATCTGGACACCTTTAGTAGATGCAACGTGAATTTTTTTTTGGCAAACTTTGAACTTATTTTACATAAGAAGCTTAAAAATAACAGTGATAATAATGATAGTGATGACAATACTATTAGTCACACCATAATTTTCTGAGCACCTGCCATGTTCCAGGCACTTTTGATACAATTTCTCTGATTTTCACAATAACCCTAAAAGTTATATATTTTCTATGGAAGAGAAAAATGTGACTCCGAATGGTTAAGAAAATTCCCCAGTTATGCTGGTAGGAAGTGACAGGCCTGAGACTGATGCCTAATATACTCTGTGTTTCAGAGGAAAAAAAAAAATGTGTGCATGCACACACATGTGTATATTTTAGATACAAAATAAGAAAGCAAAAGTGGAAAAATTCATAAAACAGTGAATCTGCTAGATACTAGAGCTCTGGAGTTCTTTGTACTACTACTGAAACTTTTCTTTAAGTTTGCAATTATTTGAAAATAAAACAAAAATTTCTAACTATGGCTGCAGAGCAAACATTCATTTTGCCAGAAACTTTGCTAATCAGCCAAGAGTTGTTAATCAGTGACCCTGCAGACCCAAGTCCTTCACTTCCTAATTAACACTGTCATCATTAAACATGAGCCTCCTTATTAAAAACTAAGTGAATAACAGTAAGACCTCAGAAAATGTATAGTAAATGAATCTTTTATTTCATTTAATTTTTTAACTATGCGTACAATTAATAAAATATTTTTTAAAATAAAGGCAATTTTCATATAGTTAATTCAACATCTTGGCAAACATTACTCAGTTATATTTTGAAAAGAATTTTTTCTTTTAAGTAGATAGCAATGGTATTTATTTCCAACAGTTCTTAAATAAGGATCTATTTATTTCTATACAATATGTAATGATTTTTATGTAATGATAAAGTAGATACTCACAGAAAAGTTTATAGTGAATATACTTATTACTTAAAAAAAATTATTCCACACTATCAAGGCTAACAAATTAAAATTTTGCTTATATTTGGAAGTAGTACACTCAGACTGAGAAGGCACCAACAAATATTTTTGTCCAAGTCAAGTACTTGTCCTAAAAATTAAAGAAGACATAGATACATCACTTCTAATTAGAATATTTTGGAAACATACGGTATATATACCACGTAGACAAAAATATCTGTTGCAAGTTGACTATTTAGTATAACTTCTTAAAATAAAAACCAGACGGTTTTCGGGAACTTGGAGAATATGGTCTTTATTGTGAACAAATATATTCTACAGTATGGGGAAGCTTATCATCATATTACACATTGACAAAGTCTAAGTGAATTCTTCATTAAGAAATGCTTCAAGATGATTATCAGAGTAGAAAAATATTTAAAATTGTAACATTTTCATTTATTAATATTTTAATTTAATAAACTACTAATACCTGCTTAATATGTGCCAGGCACTATTCAACACCTAAATATATTCATCTCATCACTTCACTTACTTTCCATTCTGAAATATGAAATAAAAGGAGCCATTAATAGCTTCTCTTAAAAAAAACAAAAACAAAAACAAAAAACCCTCAGAAACCAAATCATGACATCATCAAAATTCCGTTCTCTACTGATTAATCTTAAGACAATGGAAAGTCATCCAGTCTAGTGCTACTGGAATGAACAAATTTATAAGCTGACATTATTCTGTTTTCAAGATACTATTTTAAAACAGAAGTTAAGCTAAATAAGCAAAGTGCCTTTTTTTTTACAGCTAAAGTTAAAATTTTGACTTCTTCAATGACATCTACTAATAAGTTTACCTAAATACTCAAGTGAATTTGAGTTCCAGGTTCTTGAAGAAAGTACTAATTATACATATTTGGGTGGGTGGGATCACTCCCACCACTATATATAAGCAACATTTTTACCTGCTTTGTCTTGAGCAGCAACTGTTCCTTTCCCCACAGCTGTTGTCATGGGCTGTGGTACAACTGTGGCAGTGGAAGTGCTGGTTGCTTCTCTAACAATTCCAGAATTCTGAACTCCTCCAGTGGAAGCGCTCACATTGACGGTTCGTTTGTTCACAGCTGAGAGCTTATTTGAACAGCCTTTATTTAAACTTGACTGAAATTTAATGGAATATTTAAAAGCTCAGGTTTCTAATGCGCCATACTGTTATTAATATTTTATAAATTCCCTGTTAGATTAAAAATATGTATATATTTTCCCTTACAAATCTTTACTTGCTGCTGGATCTGAGAGTTGTCCTCTGAACCAAAAGAGCCTTTTAAAATATTTTTAAAAAGAGGAAAATCTGAGAATTGGGTGTAAAACTTTCTTTAAAGTTTTAAAACCAAATATCAAATGACTTTGTACTTAAATTATTTTAAATACTTTCATCTAAAAATAATTACGAATCAAAACTACACTATAATTGACAACATGTGTTAAATCAAAAAAGCAGAAAAGAAAGAAAACCCCTTACCTTAGAAAGAGCAGTGGAGTACTGAAATGCTATACACTGCACAGATGTTTTGTGAGCACTGATGGTTTTAACTGGTGATTTCAACATCCTTAAATCATACTGATATATTTTCCCACGGGATGATCCAATAGCCAGAGTGGCTCCATCAGGCATAAAATCAACCGCAGTTAGAGGAGTGTCAGCCACTAAAGTTTTCACTAGCCTTTGGAAAGGGCAACAAAGTATATGTAGTTATATGAGTATATACAAGTATATAAACTTATATGACATATAAATAACTGTATACCAAAACCAAACTTAGAATTGGGCAAATACCATAAACATCCCAAATATTTGTTTAAAACAGAAATTTAGAATTAGACTTTAAGAGACATTTCTTTTTTTCTTTTTCTTTTTTTTATTGTTAAATTTAATGGGGTGACATTGGTTAGTAACAATTAGATAGTTTCCCGATGTACAAATACTATGGCATATAAAGGAACTGCCGAACAATCTTTTCTATTTTTCTATTCTCTTCTAATAGGCACATTCTACATCTTCTAACAGCATTACCTATTTCTTTGAGTAATTGTTACTTTGGCAGTGAATGTGACAGAATTCCTGGGTGTTAGTCCACACACAAGGAGTCTAGCCTCAGGATTAAGGAGGCTCTCAGTATCCATTTTCCACTAATTGACCTGCTTAAGCCTCAAGAGGACTATGACCTTTCGCAGGAGAGCAGCTGTTATTTTGTTCTTATTTGTGCATCTTTAGACCAAAAAGCTAACAGACTCCACATGGCTTGATCCTCAGAAATTTAAAACAGAAATATGGATACTGATCTGCTGAGGCTGAGCTCTTGACTGGAGCATGTGATATGAAAAGAATGGCTTACTAATGGAGGTCTCCCAGTAAATTACTATAGTTGAAAAAGAGAAAAAAGTAAAAAGGTAAAAGAATGTGAAGTAAGTAATAAACTTAAACAAGGGCTGACAGTAGATCTTTCCCTAGTAGTAACATTACCATTTTCTTCTACAGTGATTTTCAGAATCATTAGGTATCTTGAATATACCTGTAATATTCTTGCAACTTTTTAAGATTTATCTTATTGTTTTTAACAGAGACAAACTGAGACAGAGACAGAGAGAAGGAGTAGCGCCCAGAGCAGTCTCCACAGTTGTACATCATCAGTTTTTGACATGGTTTCATTCCACACAGGTGGGTGGGGGCCGTGTAGGGTAGGAACTGGGCTGGGGGTCTCCCACATGGGAGGCACACCCCTTGAGTCAGGGGGCCAAACTGGGGGGCAAGAACCGAACTGAAGACCTCCTGCATGTTAAGCACACCCCAGTTCAGAATATGGGTCCACATGGGCCAGGACCAGAATTCAATCCTTGGTCTCTGGCGCTGCAAAGCAAGTGCTTACCCCACTGAACCATCCCAGCTTCCATCAACTTTTTAAAAAAGCAACCAAGCACTCCTATAACTCTAAGAAGGACAAGAAAGCAAAATGGACCCAGACACTTAGATACCCTCTAGTTCTAGATCAGTGGTTCTCAACCAGGGGCAGTTAGGATGTCACACTGGGTAAGTGCTACTGGGATATAGTGGGTAATGGTCAGGAATGCTGCTGAATATCCACAATGACCAGAACAGCCCACCACCCCCTCCCGCAATCAAGATTTATTCAGCTCAAAATGTTCACAGTCTAGAAACCCTGCTTTAGATAAGAAATTAATTTTAAAGCAAACTAATAATATGGCTTTAAAAATATACATATTTAGTTGTATTTTGAAAAAGAATATGCATGCATGCTAAAATAAAGAAGTGACATCAAAATGCATCTTTCAACATTAACAATCCAGAAGTACTCTAAAGAATACCCACACCTCACCTATTTTCTTCTTCATGGAAAGGGAAAAAAAAATCTATCTTATCAGATATCACATACACAAATTTTAGAGTGCCTGAACATTAATCACAGGTCTGTACAAATCACAAATATGTCTGCTGAGATTACTGCTACTAAATTAAGAAATAAGCATGTCACACTTACTTCTTACTTGAAGTGTCATAGAGAATGATTCTTTTATCCAAGCCTATGGTTACAAACAACAATTCATTGACAGGAGAAAAACAGATGCCTGAAGCTGGAGCTTTATGTGTAGTGTCAAAGTTATGGTATACATTCTGACTATTCACATCCCAGAGAGTTACTATTCCATTATCCGAAACACTGCCCAGCAGTGACTTCTTAAATAAGGAGTACTTCAAGTGACGAACAGGCTATAAAAAAAATAAGAATACATTTTATGTAATTGCAAGCATTCGTAAGAATATTTTATATAAACTATCTAAATAATGGCCAAACACTAAGCACAATACACACAGAGATTTAGGACTTTAACAGGTTTCAACTGTAACAACCATAAAATCATTTGGTGGGTTATATGACTGACTCCAAGACACACCAACATTCTAGTAACTGAATGTTTGTCATGATTTTATTATCTTGGATTACAGCGACCTCAATCTCTCTCTCTTTTTTTTCAGAGAAAAAAAGTACAATACACTGAGATTAACTACATTAATTCATCAGTGTTAAAACATCTACCATAAATAAAAGGCCCAGTCACAGCTAAATCTCACATAAGTATAAGGGAGCACTGGCAAAGAAAAAGCAGTATTTGTACTTTATAAATTTTAGATATTTGGATATAGTTGTTTGAATCTGAGCTTCTGATGCACTGGCAATTCAAAACCTAAAGCATAATAAAAAATTAACTAAACCACTAAGGAGAAATTGGCAGGGCTCTAGACTGGAGATGGATATATCCATTCTTTCAAAAGCTTCAGGCTGAGGGCAATGCTAGCTTTTCTCTAAACACTTGTCTCTGGGGGCACCGTAGATAGTCACCCTTTCTGGTGTCTGGTCTAACTGAACCAGAATAAACAAAAATCCAGTTTGTGTCCTGGATTAAAACTGGTTGAATTGTATCTACTTTTACTAAAACACTGCTTTCAAAATTGTATTCATATTGCCATTTACTGTGTGAATAATTAAGCATTTTACATTTAAGCTAATGTTTTTCCTTTGGAAGAACAGCAATAAATGTAGAAATTAAGTGAAACTCAGAAGAGTGGGAAACTGGCTCTAAAACACCTTCAGGCAGTTAAGTTATAGCCCTGAGCAAAACAACCAATCAGATTCCAAAAGATGGGTATCAGCTTTATATTTGGTCCCAGATAAAACTGCCACAGAACAGAAGTCAAATCTGAGATTTCTTTCTTCTTTCTAGTTTAATCTTTCACACTCCAAAATGGATTGAAAAATATTGGCTTTTAGATATTAAAAACTCATATTCTATTTACTTTTAATATGTTTCAAAATAATATATATTAGTCCTCAACAACCAAAAATATGTAGAGATTCTACCAAACATTCAAAGATTTAATAACTGTCCTTCTCAAACACCTCCAAAAAACCGAAGAGGAGGCAATACTTCCTAATTCATTTTTGAGGTCAATATTACCCTTATAACAAAACCTGGCAAGGACAACGCAAAAAAAGAAAACTAAAGACCAGTATCTCTGATGAAGACAGATGCAAAAATCCTAAACAAAATACTAACAAGTTGCATATAATACATTTAAAAGATAGTACATCACAATAAAGTAGGGGTTCATTCCAGGGTCATTAGGATGGTTCAACATATGAAAATCAATCAATGTGATATACCACATAAACAAAATAAAGGATAAAAATTATATGTTTATATCAATAGATGCAGGAAAAGCATTTTACAAGCTATAAAATCCATTTATGATTAAAACACTCAATAAATGGGTATAAAAGGAAAGTACTTCAATATAATAAAGGCCCTATAGGACAAACCCTCATCTAATATACTCAATGGAGAAAAATGAAATGCTTTTCCTCTAAATCAGAAATAAGACAATGATTCCCCTTTAACCATTGTTATACAAACATAGTAGTACTCTAAGTCCTAGCCAGAACAATGAGGCAAGAGAAACAAACAAAAGGCATCCAAATTGTGAATGAAGAAGTTAAATTATCACTTCTTTGTATAATAAAAAATATGATTTTTTAAATAAAAAACCTAAAGGCTCCACCAAAAAACAGCTGGAAAAAATAAACAAATCTAGAAAAGTTGCAGGATACAAAAATCAATGTACAAAAATTCATTGTGTTCCTATAAACTAACAATAAAATTTCAGAAAAAGAAATGGAAAAAACAACAATACTTCTTGCAATTGCAACAAAAGGAATAAAATACCTTGGTATAAACTTTAAAGAAGAGGTGAAGGACCTATATCCTGATCACTATAAGACATTATTTTTAAAAAAACTGAAAACACAAAGAAATGGGAAGATACTCCATGTTCACGGATTGGAAGAATCAACATAGTTAAAATGGTCATATTACCTCAAACAATATACAGATTTAATGTAATCTACATCAAAATCCCAATGGCATTTTCAACAAAATAGAACCCAAAACATCATCAGATTTGTATGGAACCGTAAAAAACCTCAAATAGCCAAAGCAATCCTGAGACAAAAAGAACAAAGCTTGAAGTATCAAACTCCCTGACTTCAAAATTATATTACAAAGCAATAACAATCAAAACAGCACGGTACTGGCAGAAAAATAGACATACAGGCCAATGGGGGTTGGGGGGCAGATATAAACCCACATGTATTTGGGCAAATAATTTCCGACAAAGAAGCCAAAAGCATACAAAGGAGAAAAAAGAAAACCTTTTCTTAAGTGGTGCTGGGAAAAGTGGAGAGCCACATGCAAAAGAATGAAACTAGACTGCTATTTGTCACTATACACAAAAATTAACTCAACATGGATCAAACACCTAAACATGAGTCCTGAAACAATAAAATACATAGAAGAGAGCATAATTACTAAACTTACAGACCTTGGTCTTAAGAGAGGATTTTATGAATTTTACTTCAAAGGCAAGGGAAGTAAAGCAAACATAAATGAATAGATTATCAAACTAAAAACCTTCTGAACAGCAAAGGAAACCATCAAGAAAATAAATATGCAACCACCTGAATGGGAGGACATATCTGCAAATCTGCAAACAATACCTGCAATAAGGAGGTAAAATATCCAAAATATATAAAGAACTCATACAACTCAACAACAAAACCCCCAAATAATTCAATTTAAAAAATGGGCAAAGGACCTGAACAGACACTTCTCGCAAAAAAACATACAAATGGCCAACAGATATATGAAAAGATGCTCAACTTCACATATCTATGATGGAAATGCAAATCTAAACCACGAGATACCACCTCACTCCTGCTAGGATGATTATTATCAACAGGACAAGTAGTAAGTGTTGGAGAGGTTTCGGAAATAAACGGAACACATACACCGCTAGTGGGAATGTAAATTGGTATCACTGCTATGGAAAACAATGTAGACTTTCCTCAAAAAATTAAGAATAGAATTACCATATGACCCAGTAATCCGTCTTCTGGATATCTGCCCCAAACTTTTTAAAACATTTATTCACAAAGATGTAAGTACCCTATGTTCACTACAGCATTATTCATGGTGGCCAAGACATGGGAACAACCAAAGTGTCCTTTGATAGATGATCAGATAATGTGGTACACATACACAATGAAATATTACTTGGCCGTAACACAAGAAGAAACACTGTCATTGTGACAGCATGGATGAAACTTAAGAATATAATGCTAAGTGAAACAAGTCAGATGGAAAAAGTCAAACACCGTATGATTTCACTTGTATGTGAGATATAAAAGTGAAAGCAACAAATGAACAAGGGGAGGAAGGTTATTTCTAAATATAAAAAAATACATCACGCACTAAAGATCAGGGGTTAGCAAACTTTGTCTTAAAAGAACAGATAGTAGGGAAAGCTGGGATAGCTCAGCGGGTTAAGCGCTCACTTTGAAGCCTCGGGGACCGAGGATCGGTCCCGGCCCCGGCCCATGTGGACCCACATGCTGAACTGGGGTGTAGCCCCCAGTTCAGTTCTTGCCGGGACCTATGTGGGAGGCTCCGGGCCCGGTTCCTGCCCTGCGCAACCCTGTGCCCACCTGTGGAGTGAAACTATATGGAAAACTGATGTCAGCTGTGGAGACTGCTCTGGGCCCTCCCCCTTCTCTCTGTCGCTCTCTGTCTCTGTTTCTCTCTGTCAAAAATCAATAAAATAAATCTTTAAAAAAAAAAACAGATAGTAAATATTTTATACTGCTGTACTGCAAAAGCAGTTATAAACAATACATAAATAAACAAGCATGGCTGTTTCAATAAAACTTTACTTACAAAGTAAGTGCCAGCCCCTGGGTCACAGTTTGCTTATCCCTACTATAAATATTTGAAAGAGAAAAAAAATAAACACAGAAAACTGTATAATCCCACTACCTAAAGAAAAACTCATTAACACTTTTTGGGATATTCTTTTAAGTATTTTTCTGTATGCCTGTATATTTGTGTGCATTAAGTAAAGTATCAACAAGAAATCTGAGATATTTTATTACAATAAAAGCTACCCATGTTATTAATATTTTCTATTACATGACTTTAAATAGTTGAATAATATATGAATATATATCAATTTATCTAAATAATTTGATTTTATTCATTTAGGTTCTTTCCAAGTACCCCGACTACTATCACTTTAAAAAACGTGCTAATTTATGAAAGAATTTATATTTCATTGTTGTTCATGCTTTAAAGGTTCTTGAATGAAAACTGCTAAGTAACCATTTGTCTTCCTTCTTTTGTGAACTACCCATTGATCTATTTTGCTTATTTTCTACTGGGCTAGTAAGATTTTTTAAAGTACTAACATGCAATTGATCTTAATAATGACATAATGCTTTCATAGGTATAAACATTATCCCCATTTCCTTTCAATATTGTTGATTTTTTTCAAGTCTTGCTTTTGAAAGATTTTTAATTTATGTACTTAAATTCATCAAACTTGTTCTCAATGACTTATGACTTCGGTCTCATACTTAGAATAGCCTTCCCTTGACAGAGATAAGAATGTACATTCATATTTTCTTATATAATAGCTTTATAATCTCTAATATACACATACTAGACACTACATGTGTATGTACATATATTAATACATATACAGACAAATATATATAGTATCCTTTTGACTCCATCCCCTCTTTCTTCTTGATTCCCAGTCTTATCTCAAGCACTAATCAACTGTCATCTGAGCTACTACCTACTTCCATTCTCAATGGTTTACTATCATTCCTTCACACTACTGCAACACTAATCTCTTCAAAACTGGGGAAAATTAGCCTTTATTAAGTAATATACATAGATAAGTATATTTTATGCCAATATGTCAACTATAAAACTGCTTAAGAACATAATATACAGACAAGACAGTATATACAAACACTAAAAAAAATATCAAGAGAATCAAAGCCATATTATCATGCACACACTGTATACCCATGCTTCTATATAACATAAAAGAGACCACTATTCTAGAAATAAAACTTTGTAATCAGTCAAATATTTGAGTGCTGAAATTCAGGTATAAACATAACCAGTCACCAAGTTAACCTAATTATAATTAAACTCCTGACAAAATCATTTTAATGTAATTAATAACTATTTACATATACCAGATCTCTGTATTCAAACAGGTTTATTAATACAAAGTCTATAACCAAACTATCAAAAATTTCACTGAATACAACAAGCTTACTTAACATATACTGAAATGTTATATTTAAAATCTCATAGAAAGCCTGCTATATTTAAGGATCATTTTAAATTCCAAGGAATCAATAAAATAGATCCACTTTTAACTGCTTTTGAGAAAGGCAACATGGGTTAACCTATCTGTGAGTCTAAGCTGCTGAACTCACCAAACAGTGACATGCAATTATAACCTCAAGGGTCTGTCAGCCCTGGCAGTTCTGTGGAAGCAGTAAGGCTCTTACTTCCCCTGCAGAAAGACACTGTGATCTACATAAAACTAATAGATGCAATTCAGCTCATATACTTCAAAGTAAGATTCTAAATATATTCTGGCAGCCTCATTGCTGAAATTCAGTACAGTGCAGATTCAGTGAGTCTCCTTGGTTTTATCACTTTTGCTAAAAAATCAATTTGATAACTTTTAAAGATTTCAAATTCTTGATAGTTCATAGAAACAAAAACAGAAAAATTTTAATTTAATCATTAGATATGCCCTACCTACTACCTTTCTCAATAACCCAGACCCTATCAATAGTAAAGGTGATCAACATAAAAAATGGGCTGAGTAACAGTATATTTGAATTACTAAATTATGTTAATCTATTGACAGGCTTGAATTTTTATGAACACTTCTTAAATTTAAGAAATGAATATTTAATGTATTTGAAATATTAAATGAATTATGAGATATTTTAAAACTTTTTAATGAATGCTCAATATGCTTTTGGTCAAGGATAACATAAACCACAGCAAAATCACTTGTAGGGAAAAAATAAAATAAAAGTGAAAAACACTCTAAAGATTTCAATCTTGCTGCCTGAAAAAGGGAAATAAGAAGCATGTAGAATCATGAAAATTATCACCTTCTTCACTAAGAAAACTGAGACTGCATGCTTTCATACACAGGGGCCCATGCATTGTTTTAATGGTATAGAGGAAAATGAAATAATATAGTATACAAAAAATATATAAACCTTTGTTCCAGGGAAAGAGAAAAATATTAACACACTCTCGTTCAATTTCTTCACCTTCTTTAATGCTTTCCTTATTCTAAGTAGGTCCAAAACACAAAATATGATTACTGAGGTCAAATTATAACCAGTAAATTAGCAAGGGGTCAGAGGAAATGCCTTCAACCTAAAGATGTTCAAACCAGGTTAGGGTGTAAATCATAAAAGCTATTTTAATGAATTAACATATTTATTCACTCAAAGCTCACACTAAAGTTCACCGATCTCATACCAAATATTAGCAACTATTCTAATGTACTCAATATCTCATTTAGTCCCCAAAAATACAAAAACAAAAAACCCTGTTGAAAGTAAATTCTCACTTTCACTTGGCAGATAAGGAAAAGGAGGTCTGAGAGTCAAATAAGTTGCCCAGTTTCACACAGCTACAAATGTGGGCCTTGCAATGTAAAACTACACCGAAAGATTCTACACAGATGCTGACTGCCTTGGCAGGAGACAGCAGGCACATGAAAATCTCAGGTTCTGGGTTATCTGTCCTTGCACAGAGATAAGCTTTTAGCATTACTGTATTCCTACAGTAGAACATAATTTAAGTTCAGTTTTATCACGCCATTAATTTTTCATTAACCAATGAAAATCCTTTGAGGATCAACAACACACCAACATATCTATCATGTAGAATTTTTAAAAATGTCTTTAAAGTCACAAAGAGATAAGAAATTTGGACTGTTGCACAATGTGACAAAATACTGGTTTCCAAAAGCTTTGGATTCTCAAATTCTTCTCCATTCAGCTACTCCTGAGCTAGTAAGAGATCCAAAAGGAAACAGTTATGACTCTTCAAGAGTTATCTTCAAAACTAAATCAATTAAGAGTCTATGATCTGAAAGTCCTGGTTTTCTTACTTGTAAAATGAAGATAGCAGCCAGCCATAAATGCCTCTACTTTTCATATTTACATGGCTGGCTACTTTCTGGACAGCCCGCATACATTAAATTTTCCTTTAACACTAAATACATACTGTGCAAATAATAATTTTTAAACTGCCTTTCAAAAGTGAGGAGCTCCTATCTTTCATCTAATAGTGATTTATGACCAAAATGATTATCGTGAAAAGTGAGGATTAAAAGAAGTTGCACCTCACTGGAAATTTCATGGCAAATCAAGCAAGCATTAGATTTCTTAATAAACTAAATTTATTCTTTCAAGAATTTTAGAGACTAATTTTACTTTATAAACTTTCCCTAAGTACTTAAACAAAAAAACAAAAAATTTACCCTGCGCCTCAACACATCTAATCACCCCATGTCCACTAGAGTATTTATGAACATAAGTATCTCATGTATAATAGTGACACAGTTTGAGCTATGCAAAACTTCTAAAACTGTAATGTCAAAGAAAGATTAATACTCATGCTTTGGGCTTACCCTATTAACACTATTTGTATTTTGTTATCTTCTAGGAGCATGTGACGAATAGCCTAACTGATCTCAAGTCAGCACCTTAATCTAGTATGAATTGCCTTGTTTTTTGAACATTTTTAAAAGCTACCACTAAAAAAGTAGCTAGCTGTAAGTTTTTCAAGCAAACCAAATGCAAATTAAAAATACATAATTTAAAAAACTTAAAATTCACTGTCTTACATAAGACAATTCAAAATCTACCTAATCAGCTTTATTCTGAATAAACCCATACTGTACCTGGTTACTACCGTGACCAAAAGGAGTACTAGATAAATTAGTGGTTACACTGTGCAAAATAATTTCACCACTGAGAGATCCAGAAGCAATGTAGCAATCATTCCAATTATATGTTACACAAGTTACTTCACCTTTATGATCCTGGAAGAAAAAATATGAAAGTAACTATAGTGCATATAACCTTCAAACAGCATTTTTGTAAATTTCATATTTTATAAACATCATTTGTCAACCTAATATTTGCTTTAACATTTTCTTCCAATAACCTTAAAAATGTTACTTAGGTAAGCAAGAAACTATCTGATCAACACAAAGCCTTCCCAGACTGAAATAAGAGAAAGGAAAGGTAATTTTCTAAATGGCATTCTATCTACCTTAAAGAATTCACTTCCTCTAACAGTTATTGCAAGTTGACAATTATAAGAGTCCCTGCCTTGAGAATATTACTGCTCAAATGAGAAGACAGGACATTTAAATTAACATGAAAATAACAGAACAAACGTTAAGTGAGTGGTAGAAGCAGTGGCAAGAGGAAAATAAAAGAGGCATCCCTGTAAACTGAGTTGACAGAGGAAGCTGTATGGAAGACATAAAGCTTCATTCAACCTTAAAGAAAACAGAAGCGGCAAGTTAGGTGACAGAGAAAGGAACCAAAAACTACAAAACGGGAGAGAGCAAAAAACAAAAACCCCAAAGCCAGAATGAGCAAGGTATGTTTGAAAGATGATAGCAGCTGCTTCTATTTGCTGAATGAAAGCTTTATTATTATTATCATTAATCTTTAGAGCAACCCCGGAGGCTATGTCATTTTCCCCATTTTATAGATGAGTTAACTAAATGAGGCACAGAAAGCTTAAGAAACCTAAGCAAGCTCACTTAACTACTAAATGGTAGAGTCAATTGCGATTGACTCCAAAGCTTACTTGCCTCCCTCCCGTAGGCTGCCTCCCAAATCCAATGCGAATCCACCTTGAGGAAATAAAACTGTTTGGATTTAAATAAAGCGAGTAAACAAGGACTATGCTTTCCAACATCAAATTAGAGATCAGGGTTAGTACAGTTTTCAACAGTTGGTGTCATATTGTAATATAAACAAACTAACCTCTGTATCTAGAAATTATGTTAATGTAAACCAAGTATGGTAACTCTAATATTCCACTTATATTATTACAACTTTTTCAAATGCTTGAAAAAGTTGTTTCAAGCATGTCTGGAGGTATCTTTACATTTTATTCCTTTTCTCAAACAATGAAACAGTTGCTATCCTAGCGGAAAGTTTTTCTGCTGAGAAGAAAATAGAAAGAGTAGATATTGACAGCATTGTTCCCATTTGGATTGTCAAAGGTAGTTCCCAGGAAGCCAGGGTAGGGGTGGAGGTTTGCCAGTTCTCTGACGCCCATGAGAGTGACTGCACATCAAGAGTGGAAAAGAAATTTCAACTTAACTATTGTACAAGGTGTGATAAAAAATACAGTGAATGATTAAATAAAAAATATGTATTACAGTAAATGACACTTGGCCATCAGTCCCCTTCAAAATACTCCTGGCTTTGAAAAACAAACAAACAAACAAAAAGAACATGAGGTCAAATACAATTTCTATGACTTTGTAAAGAGGCATGTGCCTTTCTTATTTCAACTGTGGAAAATAAGTCATTCAGTAAACACATGCTAAGCACCTACCAAGTGTCAGAAATTGTGTTGTTACCAGAAAGAATATTGCAGAGAAGGGATCTAAAGGTGAGAGATCAGATTTCCCACTATTAGAGTTAGTCAAATACTTGTTAACTGAATATATGAAGGAATGAATTTCAAACAATGAGAAGAAAAAATACTATTGGGAAAGCTGAGGATGGACAAGTTAGTAGAATCTTGCCATGCAGTAAGGAGGGATGGGGGTTTATGCTCCTAATTTGTGTAACAATATGTGACAAAGCTGGTCATAGACTTCTAAACTCTTCTCAATTCTGTAAAACGTTCCCTGTTCATAGTAAGTATATCCCTCTAAATAGCTTTAATTCAATTACTGCATAATTTTAAAAATTTTAACAATGAATACTATCTCAGTTTGCATCTCTGCCATTAGTTGTTTGACAATGAACAAGTTCTTTAACATTTCTGAGCCTGAGTTTCTCCATCTGTACATACGAATAGTACTACCTGCTGCACAGTTATTAAGATAAATAGAATAAGCAGATGTATGTTAAACATAGTGGCTGGCATATCAAGGAGCACAATAAAAGTTAACTATTCTCATTATTGGTAACTTGTCAATTTTCCTTAAGCCTCTTCAAAGTTTAGCTAATACTTAAAATAATTAATTTCCAAAAGTAATATTTTAAACAGCAATTACAGGATTATATATTTCAATTTAGCTAAGAGAAAACCATTCTTCTACATACCATTTTCATAGTTAAGAATCAACTCAATGACAGTAAGATATATAACAAAATGATAATGATGCCTGGTATTTGCTTCAAAATAATCTAAAGGTGGAGGATTAGAATAGATAAGGGCATACATAATACGTATTGGCCATGAGCTGATCATCAATGAAGTCAGATGATGAATACACTTGTGTATATAACTGTGTGTACAAATATATAAATGTTTAAAATTTTCCATATTAAAACTTTTTAAAAGATATATAAAAATTAAAAGTATGAACTCCCAAATATTTAAAGAACACAAAAGTGAAAAGCAGAATTAAAAAAAGAAATCATCATAGCCCAGAGGCTTCCATGCAATAAATATTTTTATTTTCTGAAACTATAAAAAGCTACTTAAAAAAACACTAATTATAAATAGTAAATTATTTTAGAAACTATTTCATTACCAAGATGAAAATACACACAAAAATAACACAAACAGCAGGAGCCAAGTGTACTAGAGAACGAAGAAGCCAAATCCCTAGCTCTGATTACCAGATATCCCAAAACCACTCTCATTTCTCCAAAGAGTCTTAGAGAAAGATCTCTGATGACAACAAACCATACTTCAAAAGAGTGAAGGAAGTGGTTCACTCAAACAAGAACAGAACTAAATGAAAAACTAAATGAAAAACTTTAAAGTTTTAAACACCAATAATACCCATTAGTGACATACATGGGGGGAAAAATAGCCAAAAAAAGGTTTTGGCTTAACAGCATCTTTATTTTCCCTAACAAATCTCACCCAATACTGAAGCATCTCATTTTTAGCTTAAAAGCTCAAAGTTAAAAGAAAAATTTGGTGGGGATACCGGGATAGTTCAGCTGATTGAACGCACGCCTTGCAGCCCGGGGGGGTCCAAGGATTGAATTCTGGCCCTGGCCCATGTGGACCCATATGCTGATCTGGGGTGTGCCCCCATTTTAGTTCTCACCAGAGCAAGCCTCCTATATATGTGGCTCCCACCCCAGGCATGCTTCCCATGCAGGAGGCCCCTGGCCTGATTTCTGCCCTGAGTAGCCCCGTGCCCACCTGTGAAATGAAACTATGTAGAAAATCAATGATTTGCAACTATAGAGACTGCTCTGGGCCCTATCCCTTCTCTTTGTCTCTCTGTCTCTCTCTCTGTCAAAAACAGTAAAAATAAATCTTTAAAAACAAAAAGAAAGAAAGAAAAAGTTTGGTAACTAAAAACATTGTGAGATACCCATTCTTATAAAGATTAAAAGAAAAAAGTTGCTTACCTTAAGAGATCGATGAACTCTTTTTAATTTTAAATCCCAAATATTAACAGTGTTATTTAGGCCTCCGCTTACCAAATACATCGATGTGGAATTTAAACTGATACATGTCTGCTTTTGCTATTAAAGAAAAAAAAAAATGTTGCCTTAATTTAATAGAGATCAGACATGACTTTCAAGTCTCAGTCAACACTTAGTAAGCACTTGATACATATTTGTTGAATTAATTGCTATCAAAAAGTATGCGGATACTTATACTAAAGAGTCACCTCCTGTCATCTCCCACATGGATCCAACAGCTTATAAGGAGTTCGAAAAAGCTCCAAGGAAATGAAGAGATTCAGTGTTCTCTTCCATAAAACAGAGGTGACAAAGGAAGCTTAGGAAACACCAGCAAATTCTGGTAGCCCAAAAGGACTTACTTGGCCTTAACATCTACCTTAATAAAAACTGATCTAGCACTTCCACAGACTATCTTGAATTAAAATGAACCCTTAGCTCACAAAACACTAATGGTAGAGGGAACTTTAAAGAAGTGATCCCCAACCTTTTTGGCACCAGGGACTGGTTTCATGGAAGACAATTTTTCCACTGGGAAAAATGAAATAATTATACAACTCACTTGTCACTATAAAGCCTGCCACCATATGCAACTTAATTGTCACTTACCACTCACTGATAGGGTTCTGATGAGTCTGCAAGCAATTGATTTATTATGGTCTCTGTGCAGTCAAACCTCTCTGCTAATGTTAATCTATATTTGCAACTGCTCCCCAGTGCTAGAATCTCTGCCTCAGCTGCACCTCAGACCATCAGGCATTAGATTCTCATAAGGAGTGCAACCTAGATCCCTCACATGTGCAGTTCACAATAGGATTCATGCTCTATGAGACTTTAATGCCACCACTGATCTGAAAGGAGGAGGCAGAGCTCAGGAGGTACATAATGCTAGAAACGGGAGTGGCTATAAATACAAGTGAAGCTGGGCTCACTTGCTTGCTGCTCACCTCCTCTTGTGTGGCCCAGTTTCTAATAAGCCAAGGACCAATACCAGTCCGTGGTCCGGAGGTTAGAAACCCCTGCTTTAAAGGATGTCCAACTCTTCATTTTACAGATTGGGAAAGCTTTACAAAGAGGACAAGATACTGGTTCAAAGTTTCATAGCAAGTCTCCCCGTAATGAGCCCAAAACTCAGACATCAGGTCATCAGACCATGACTGGACACTCTTCCCCAGGTCTGTAAAGATACCATTCATTCAGTTTTACTCTTGATTCCTGGTTCTCCTTCCCCCAATCTCAAAAATTCTCTGAACCCTAACAATAGAATAAATCCCATACAGACCTCCCTTATCTATTGCTCTGCCAAACCACAGTAGCTGATTGTCCTGCGTCCATTCCTACTTTCCTACAATCTATATATTCCATGAGTAGGGTAATCTTTAAAAAGTATAAATCAGATCATGTCACTCCATTTAAAAATCTTCAGTGGCTTCTAATCAGCCCCAGAATAAATTCCCAACTCATTAAACTGGCTTTCAAAGCTTTATTCGTCTGGCCCCTTCCTACCTCACCTCTCTCTCACCATTTTCTTACTCCCCCACTAATTCTCCAACCACCATGACCTTCTTCCATTCATTAAACATAACTCGGTGTTTGCCTCAAGGTTTCGATGCAGCTAGTTTGGCCTGAAAAGTTCCTGTAACCTTGATGAAATGGCTTCTTTTGGGCAACAGTTAGCAACTCAAACGCCATTTCCTCAGGAGACCTCCCTTGGCCACCTAATGTAACTTGTTATCTCAATATCTTATTTTAGTTCTCTGTACAACTTGTCACTATATGGGTATTCTGTTTACTAGTCTATTGTCTGTCTTCCAGCAGAATATCAATTTCATTAGAACAAAGACCATAACCATGCTCAGTAAATATTGATAAAATAAATGGCTAAAAGTACAGAAGTTATCATGTTTTCTTCACAATGATTATCTAGGAGTGTCAACTACCTGGTGGTGCGAATACAATGTTACAATGTTTTGTCCTATGTAACCTTCAGGTACACTATATAGTTACAATTGTTCTCACTTCCATTGAATGCCATGGGAGAAAAATAGAGAAATGAATTACAAAGGACACATTTTCGTGACTAATAAATAATTAAAAGTTAAAATGCAAGCTTTATAGGTTTAGGTAAGTCATCTCACCTTTCTGAGCCTACATTCTCTTCATCTGAGAAATGAGAGTTGAAGACTAGATCTACTTACTGTTTCTACCTTGAGAGTCCATGTATCTCATAAACATCCTCTCCTCAAAAAAGCATCAGATTCTTAAAAGGGAGGAGATGGCCCCCTACCCCAAGGTTTCTTACAGCTCTCAAATTCTGAACAAGAGTCAAAATTATTAATACATATAAAAGTATCAGGAGCACACTGAATCAATGTTTCAATAGAGTTGGTTCTAAGGCATAATGCAAAAAAATAGCACAATATATACTGTGATAGAGGTGGAAATCAAAATTATTTTAATGCTGATATTTAGACAAGTATTTGTTGACCACCTTTGACAGGATATAAAGATCCAAAGATACTAAGATGTTCTGCCTGCTCTTGAAAGGTACACTTTGACTTTTACGGATCAGAGATATTCTGCCTCAATTTCATTTAACCGAGCTCGAATAGGCAGAGTGCCTCAAACTCCATTTCTACTCTTCACAGACATTCTCTCTAGCCCAGCCTCTAACATTTGTAGGCTGGATGTTTGGGTCAATCCCACCAGATACATTTAGGAAAGGATTGATAGAAACCCAAAGTCCTTTTCAAATCAATAGCTTTGTTCCATATCCTTCTGTGTTCTAATTGGTCTAACTTACCTAATTTAGTGTGTAAAATTAAGACAATTCATAATGATTTAGGGCCTACTATGAAAATTTCGAAAACTTAAAAAAGAACAAGCTACCAACTACTTCAACCTTTTTAATTAGGACTTATTTAAAAAAAGAGTTTTCAAAGAGTGTTATTGGAAAAGTGAAAGCCAGCATTATCCTGAATCAGAGAGATTAATTTATAAATCAAAAGAACAAGAAAACAATGTGCAGTGAGAGCTACATTTAAATGCTATGGGACCAAAGAAAATTTTGACAAAGCCATCCTGTTCCAGGGATGATTGGGCAGGCTCCAGCAGGCACCTCATACCAGGTGCACAAAGGCAAAAGCAGAAAGCTACCATCAGATAGTGGTCTTCAGCTGACAGTCCTGAGCCCAGGCTTAGTGAGGGCAGGGCTATAACATCAGGATTCTACGGTCAAGTCAACCTAAGACCTAAGTGAGACTTGGTCCTAAAAAAGGCAGCAAAATCAGGGAGGAACCTCCCATAGATGGAAAATGGAAAAAGCAAGTGCCTAGTCGACAAAAAATAAGTCCTTGATTTTTCCCTTAGGATTCAGTATTATTTTACCTAATCCTGTCTCACCTGTAACTGTTACTATATTACTTTGAGCTTAGGTTAAGAATAATGCTTTTAATTACCTTTATTAAGTTGCAAGCACCATACAAAATAAGAGAAAGGAAAGGTAATTTTCTACACGGCATTCTATCTACCTTAAAGAATTCACTTCCTCTGACCAGTTAACAGTTATTGCAAGTTGAAGATTATAAGAGTCCCTGCCTTGAGAATATTACTGCTCAAATGAGAAGACAGGACATTTAAATTAACATGAAAAGATACCATGCAAAGGGAACTAAGATTTTTTTTTAAGTTTTGTTTGTTTGTTTTTTGTTTTTATTACTTACCCCTTCACCAAGCTCTAAAAGTGGAACAGGTTTACACTTGCAACTTGAAATAACAATTTTGTCACCACTGGAAGACGCTGTCACTAGAAAGTTATCTAAATGAAGAGTTATGGAGCGTAAAACAATCCATGAACATCTCTAGCACTACACTATTGATACAAGAATTGTGATGATAAAAGCAAGCACACTAACCTAAGAAGAAAAGCAAATGAACACAGCTTATACATTAGCTTCCATAAATGGCTCAGGTACTAATTACATACTAAGACAATCCTTTTGACTACCACTGCAGGGAAGAACTATCCTTTCTGGCCTAGCTATCATTTGACAGCTATTCAACCCATGTGAAATACTATTCCATTTTTGAAGAGTAGTCCAGAAGGTCTAATTTTATCCTTTGAGAATGATAATGTGATAAAAGCAACATCAGAAAATATCAATCAACTTTGCCATCTATAAACACTATTCAAGATAGTTAGTTATTAGCGCGGTACTTGGTACCCATTTAAGCTAGGAAGTAAATATCCACATTAGTCTCCTATTTGTCCACTAAAAAAATAAATCCTCATCTTTTCTCAAAACTACCATTTTTGTGATAGAATGTTTCAATCTTAAATGTATTATATTACAATATAGTAAATATAAATGAATGTGGCTAAATAGCAACTATGTTATGAAAGTTTTAAACTTTAAAATTTTATTTTAAATTATTTAAAAATTAAAATTTTAAACTACATTTATCTTATTTTACATAAATTATAAATGGAATAATCAGTAAACATAAAACAAGTTAGATTTTTTTAAACTAAAATGATTAATATATTAATAATAATGTAACCACTTTGAATGTCCTAACAAATTAAAATATCAGAAGTTTAAATCACTATTTTTTAACAAGCAGTTCTAACTTCATTCCTTTTGGATGATTTGTAAAAAACATTCATATATCTTGTGAACAGACCATGGACTGTGATTTTATTATTATATGCAATTCAAGCAAAATCAATTCCACCTAGATATTACAGCATTGAGAAAAATAAATCATTTCTCTTTCCTTGGTTTCTCCCTTTGTTTACAGCCACTTCATAGAATATGAAAGAGAAAAAACTGAAAGATAATACAAAATAATATTGTAACTCCTTTTTATTTCTCATGCAGTTTTAGAAGGCATGAGAAAGCGAGGAACATCACCGCAAAAACCAAAAAGCCTGAAAATTAATCTCCTGGCATCTCACCCTTAACCCCATCCTTGGAATCTATGCCAAGTAGGTCTTAAGTTCTGAGTCTGGGGAGACCTTCTTCAGTAATAACCTCCCTGGAAGGAATCAAAGCCTCATTAGGAATAAGGTTGTATGAAGGTTTCCAGGACACATACACTGTATAAGAAAACTATATAAAAACAAGACCAATTTCCAAAAGTCATATGATACCTCCTCACTGACATCAGTTTTGTTGATAAACCATTAAGTGGTTTATTAGTAAATGCCAATTCTTAATAAAACTCCTTGGAATAAAAATAAACCAGTAATATATCTTATTAAGAATTGCTACTTTTCTCTTATACAGTAAGTCATAGGGAAAATTAAATTCTAATCACAAAAATCCAATATTAGAGAAAAGCAACCTTACATATTTGTCATTCTCTTTAAAGTATTTCTTCCCACTACACATCTGGAGAGTCCTGAAAAATGTAGTCACTTTACCATGAGTATGATTAATAGAGGACCAAAGTAATTTATTTGCTACTATAATACCAAATCAAGGAATGATAGAGGCAAATTTAATTCAATAAAAAAATTAGTCACTTTTTGTGACCTATTTGCAAGAGTAATTAGTCTGGGTATGAAAACTTTTTGGGTTTTTTTGTAGATGTTGTTTTTTATTGATCTTTGTTGATTGCAGCCCACACACGGTCCACATTCTCAGGTGTTCTGCTTGCTGCAGGTCTTCCAGAATGCAGGCTACTTTTCAACAGATTCTCTACCATCTTTGAGTCATTTGTGCCACACTTTTATTTGTACAGCACTCACTGCATCATTCCCAAAAGCCTATGAGCCTCTGAGTTCTGTCTTTAATTTCCAAACCAGATCCACAAATATCCAAATGCACATGTAAAAATTCATTCCAAAACCTTTTAGAATTTCTCCTACCATTACCTACCTCATTTCATTTGATTCCATAACAAACTTTTGGCAACAAAACTAATTCTATGGTATGGATCTAGTAAATTATACATATAGCAGTGTTTTTCAATGTAGTGGGCTGCAACTAAAATTTTTTTAAATGAAATCAACAGAGAGTATCAGTGTGTACCCATATAATATACTATTAAACTTCTACTTCTTTTTATCTATCTTTCATAGCTATGCAAAATATATTTCTCATTATGGGTCAATACCAAAGTTCCAATGATACTGGTTGTTTAACATTACAAAAGTGGTGATTTAAAAAAAATTAAAGGATACTATTGCTGCTCCAACACAATGAGCTGATTCCATGTGGTGCTGTGTGTGGGTTGAATTTATCCACCAATGTCATCGATGAAGCATCCCAGATTTTAATATCATCTCCTGATGAAGCAAATCTGAGGTCTTCCTGCATGACTGCACCTACAAATAGATGGAGACAATACATTTAAAAAAACAACTGAGGATAGGCAAAAACAAAAAACAAACCAACAACAACGAAAAGGTTAAAACAAAGCATCTAATGATTAGATTAGATTCCAATCTAAATAAAACAGTAGCACTACTTGTCCACTTCTGTCCCAGAGTTCACTCACCACAAAGTATTAAATAGCTGGAGTGATCTTTCATTCTCTAAGTCGACCTTTCCCATGGATCTCCACAGTGATTACAATGAAATCCAACCTCCTTAGCAAGCCTTACATGACCCAGCCAGGGTATAAATCTCCAACCTCTTTTCTGGGGCCACCAGACTCACTGGCCGTCTTTTTTGCTTCCGTGTCTTCAGTTTGCTGGCCCCTCTACCTGGAAAACTGTTTCTCCAGATTTTCCATGGTCACCTTCACATCATTCTAGTCTCAGCTCAAATGTCTCCTCAAAAAGGCCTACTCTGATCACCATGGCTAAAGCAGCCCAGACCAGTTGTCCTCCAAGTATATCCCATTATCCCACTTCATTTTCTTCATGGCACTTCCCGCTATCTGCAATTCTTATTTTACTCAACCCTGGCTTGAATAAAAGAAATGATCTCAAGCACAAGGATTTTGTCTTGTTTACTACCTACCAGTCTTGAAACATTCCTTGCACCCAGTAGGTACTTATAAACAACTACTGGTTAGGTAAACTACTATCTTTTATTAAATGTATGATAAAACTATAGAGCACTCCTGCCAGTCAGAATCCAGTCACTCTAGTTTTTCCAAATAACTCCAAACTTAGCAAATATGGCCAAAGGAGATGTCACTAAGTCGCTATACCAATTCTTAGTGGATACTGCCTTTGTTCATATTATTTATTCACAATATATAGTTCAAAAACAATTCTGAGAAAGTGAATTCAGAAATTAAGACAGTCCATAAAGACAAGAAGCAAGGAAACTTCTCTAGGCAGACACTTTATAGAGCAGCAAATAGTAATGCATGACAGGTTAGAAAAATGCTCAAAAAACATGGAAAGAAGGGGCAACTAGAAGTATATCTTCCATGCCTTCCTCGTGTGATCAGTGCAAGAGCACAGTACAGCATTATGGATGGCACAGACAGGTTCCCAAAGCAACAAGATGTAGCATTTATGCCCAGTATATTCTATTTCAAAGGACAAGTTAGAGGGATAATAAATTATAGAGCCCTCTGATTCTCAACAAACAAAAACTATTTAATGGGTTTATGAAAAGGCTAACACTTTTGTTAACTAGAATTGTTTTGTGATTCATTATGCTTCCTTCATTCATCAGATAAATGCAATGTTACTAAAAAGTGCTTACAGTCATCTCTTGCAATGAAGACATAGTGTTTGGATCTGGCGTCTTAACAGGTGGTAACATGTTCCCTTTTGGTTCCCTAGTCAAGGAACAATAAAGTGCTGAAAAGTGACTCTCTAAGCCGAGGGTGGCAAATGTGCCCAAAGTGGCACGCGGAGCAATTATTTCGGCACGCGGAGCTGTGAATACCATTTAAAAAATTATTGTTTATGCTCTTATAGACATAAAAATAATCGATACCTCTATCTCACTCGATGGGTTGGCACGCTAGTCGAGTGAGTATACTCTTATTTCATAAACTTTGGCACTCAATCGCCAAAAGGTTCGCAACCCCTTCTCTAAGCCTAGTAAACACAAGTGAAAGGTGTTTTCACTACACTCTTAACACCCACCATTCCTGTTGAGCGGTGTGGTGCAGTGGGAAGATCGTTTAAGCCCAGGGCTCAGAAAATGTGAGTTCAAACTAAGTGCCAGTTAGTTGACAGTGACTTTGGCCAAGTCATTTAATGTTTGTTTCCTTCTGTGAAAGTGGAGAGAGTAAGGGGACCATCTGCCAACTATCTCAGTCTTTTGAGAACTGAGCACATTTAAGGAAGAGGCACTGTATCAGCCCTTCAAAGTGGGTCCCAAAGAAAGTGAGCTGTCAGGACACAAAGCGGTAAGAGAAGGCCAGCTCCAGATTTTCGGGAACAAACTACATGAAATATTCCCCCTACAATACATAGTTTAAACAAAAGTTCTCCAACTTTCATTCACCAAAAATGCATTGTACTTGCAAGAAGACTAGCTCAACTGGGGTTATCTTGCAAAATGCATTCAAGCGCCTACTAAACGAGTCGTATTTGAGAGGTTTACAAAAGGGGAGGCAGACTGAGCAGACGTTGCAAACTTTTCAGAGGCAGCGCTGCCCCTCCCCCGCCTGCCGCAACTACCTACCCCAGCGGACCCGAGCCACCCTCAGGCCAGGCAGGAGGCCGTCGCCCGGAGGGAGGTGCGCGCGCGACCCCGTCCCGTGGCTCCCAAGAACTTCCGCGCCAAAGCCGCCGCCGCCCCTGCCCGGCAACCGACAGGAGCGCGGGACCAGCCGCAGGGTGCGGAGTCCCGGGACTTCCGTGCCGCCCCCTGAGGTGGCCGGTGAGAGGGCAGGGTTCGGGAACGTACGAGGACACGGTGGACGACGGCCCGCTGACCCCAGGTCCTCCGGAACCTCGCCTCTCACCCGCAGGACACCAGGGACCAAGACACTGCCCGCTCCGGAGCAGCACTTCCGGCTCCCGCCGGACTGTTAAACTTCGGCGGCCGGAAGTCCCACCCCTCGAGCGCCGTCACCTGGCGTGGCTCAGCCCTCGGGTGTGGTTTGCGATCGTAGAGCAGGGCCTGGAGCCGGGGCAGATCCAAGAGTAGTACTGGACCTCCACTGGTGGTGTTAGCCCTGTGCCTACCGGAAATTGCGGCCCTAGGCGGCTGGCTCCCTCCACACCCAGCTCCAGCTCTGACCACAAGTTCAAGTAGCCACACCTTTGTCATTCATTTGTTCGCTGTCTGCTCTGTGCCAGGCACTATGCTTGACTCTGGATGAAAGGTGATGGGTTTAGCAGCCTAGGAGTGCAGGGGTACAGTAATCACTTGTGGTCCCTGGCTCCGTGGCTACCGCCCAGTATTAGAGGAGACAGTAATAAATACATACTTAAATGAAAAATTGTGACAATTGCTTCAAAGGTAAGGTACATGCTGTACGAAAGCCCATAGTAAGGGAAACGAACATGGATGTGGGTGGAGGATAGGCTTTCCTGAAGAGGAAGCCGTGGAGAGCAGGTTAATGCCACATGCTATTTACAAACCAGGAAACATGCTCAGAAAGGCTAAGAAACAACCCAAAGTGTAAGCATCTGAGTTATCTGACTTTAAACCCTTGATATCTTTTCCACATCATGCTGCTGAGTCCGGTACATCAAACGCCATTTGGTTGGTAATTCTTTTGAAGGAGATTCTTGTCAGAGTGAAAGAGGAACTGAACTCAGTTTTTAAATGCCCCTCTACTGACAAATTTTGCTGAGAATACTTATAATAAATATAAGGCATTTCTTCTGCAAACTTATTATTCTGTCATTCAAGTACATCTGGAGTGTTTTTCTAAGCTGGGTATATAAACCTCAGTTATTTGTACACATATTGCAAATAACTGGAAAACTAATACATGCAGTTTTTTTCAGAGCAAAAATGGGAGTCTTAGACAAGTTGTAAAAATTGATGACAAGTCTCAGAAGGAGAAAGAGAGAAAGCAGCAACTGCCTTAACTGTATAATTTGCATTCTTGAGGTGATTAAATTTTAACAGGGATGAGGGCCAAAAGTTGGGAAATGAGAAAATAGAGTAAGAGATAATCAGGGCAAATGGAGAAAAGAAAAAACAGTTCACTAAATCTCTAAAACTTTAAAGCCGGCAGGAAAATTGAGACTAGACTATATAAAACAACATGTGATATAATAATATATATCATATATACATACTAATATTATATAAGAACAAATATAATATTTATTAAATACATACTTTAAGCACTATATGTCTATATAGGTATGGTATATTAATGCATATATGTGTACTATATATATAATTTCATTTTTCTAAAAACACATATGTACTATTAGATGTCCCCACTACCATATGAAGAAACAGGTTAAGCAACTTGCCTGAGGCCACACAATTAAGTAATGATAGGGACTGAAGTTAAACTCACGTCCATCAGACTACAAAGTTTGTGCTGTAAACCCTTATGCTATGTAGTCAAGAGCCAAAACACTGCATAAAGACCCAAACGTTCACCTCTAATCCTCCTTCCCTCCTGGTGCCACAGCCTCATCAAACCTTGTATGGTTCTGGAACAGTCCTGTCATAAACAAGTCTCAATAGATTTTAAAAGAATGAATCTTACAAAGTATGTTATTGATCACAATAGAATTAAATAAAAACACAAAACAATAAAGCATCTAGAAAAGCCCCAAATATCTGAAAATTAAACAACTTTACTTCAAAACAACACATAGGCCAAAGAAGAAATAAAATCACACATAAATTATGAAATATTCAAACTGAATAAGTACAATGCAATATATAAAAACTTATGGAATTCAGCATAAGCAGTGCTTAGGCAGAAATACATTGATTTAAATGTCTACATTATGAAAAAATTGAAAGATCCAAAATCAATGATCTATGCTTTCTCATAAGGAACTTAGAGAAAGAAGAGCAAATTAAACACAAAGATTAGAGTGGGGAACAATGAAATTCAAAACAAATGGATTGTATTTTTTGAAATGATTAATAAAATTGATAAACCTCTAGCTAGGTCTATCTAGAAGAAAAACACAAAGTATCGATATAAGGATGTAAAGAGAAGCTATGAGTAAAGAACCAAAAATATTTTCAAAGATAATAAGGGAAGAGTATGAACAACTTTATGCTAATAAATTTGGTAACTTAACATGAACAAATATCTTGAAGATGTATATTAAAACTGACACAAAAAGAAATAGATAATATGAGTAGTCCTACATGGACTGCAGAATTTGAAATTATGATTACGAAACCCCCCCCACAAAGAAAACCCCAGAATCAGATGGCTTTACTGTTGAACTCTATCAAACACATGAGAAAGAAATAATACCAATTCAATATGAAATTTTTTCAAAACCAGAAGAGAGAGATATTTTCTAAATGCACGTATTTTTAAGAACAGTATTTCTCTGATACTCAAACCAAAGACATTAGAAGAAATAACTATAGCATCATAGCTTTCATATATAGATACAAAAATGATATATATGCAAATTGAATCCAATAACATATGAAAAGGATTCTATATCATGACAAGTAGGAATTATTCCAGAACTGCAAGATTGGTTCAACATTCAAAAGTCACCTAACATAATTCACCATATTAACAAAATAAAGATAAATAACCCATATAGTTATGTTAATAGATGAAACAAAAGCATTTGAAAAATTCAGCATCTATTTATGATTAACAACTCTCAGCAAACTAGGAATAGAAAGGAAAATACATCCTCAACTTGTTCAAAAACATCTATGAATAGCACATAGATAGCATTACATTTAATGAATGACTAAGTACTTTTCTCCTAAGATCAAGACGATTTCCTGTCTCATCATTGTCTTGTTGAACATTCTTCTGTAGTTACCAGCCAACGTGATAAGACACATACATACCTACATACATATTACATACATATTACATACATACATACATACATTAAAACATACAGAATGAAAGGAAGAAATAAAACTCTTAATTTGCAGAAAATGAGATGTGTACTAGAAAATCAAGGAATATGAAAAAAAAGCTCATGGAACCAGTAACTGAATTTAGCAAGACCTATCTGAAGTTGATACACAAAAATAGAGTAGTATCTCTATATATCAGCAATTAACCATTGAAAAATAAAATAAAAATTACAATTCCATTTCCAATAGCAGCCAAAAGCACAAATAACTTATATATACATTTAATAAAATATATGCAATAATTATACATTAAAAACTGTAAGACAATACTGAGATGTTAAATAACTAAATAGTTATACTATATTAATAAGATGAAAAGCAATATTGCTAGAATGTTAATTTCTTTTATGTGAATCTACTTATTCAACTAAATGTCCACAAAATTCTAGCAGGTATATTTTGTGTGTGTACCAACTGACAAGCTAATTCAGAAATTTATTTTGGAATGCAAATGATCTAGCCCAAACAAGTTTTTAAAAAAGACATCAGGGTACCTACACCTGTTATCAATCTAGATCTAATGCAAACCAATCTATAGTGACAGAAAGTAGTGTTGCACTTGCCTGGGTGGAGGGTGGAATAAAAAATAAGACGTCAATGACACAATTGGTGATGATGAAAATGTTGTTCAATTTGATTGTTGTAGTGGTTTTAGTACATCTGTCAAAATTAATGAAAGTATATTTTAAATTATTCAGTTTATTGTTGGTATAGTATACCTCAACAAATTTTTTGTTTTTTTAATCTCAGGGGACCAAGAGCTTCTGCTCATTAATAAAGTGATGTCCTTGACTTGTAGGACAATAACAAAATCAATTATTATTTATTTATTTATTTTAGATTTATTTTATTGATTTTGACAGACAGAGAGAGACAGAGAGAAGGGGAAAGGCCCAGAGCAGTCTCCATAGTTGACAGCATTAATTTTCCATATAGTTTCATTCCACAGGTAGGCACGGGGCTTCACAGGGCAGGAACTGGGTTGGGAGCCTGCCGCATAGACGCTGGCAAGAACTGAACTGGGGGCACACCCCAGTTCAACACATGGGTCCACATGGGCCGGGCCCGGGATTCGATCCTCAGTTCCCGGGGCTTAAAAGCAAGCGCTTAACCCACTGAGCCATCCCAGCTTTCCCTATTTTTAAAAAAAGTGATACACCAAAATACATAATAGTCAAATTTCAAAACACTGGCTTCAGAGAAATTTTAAACATTCTCAAAAGTGAAAAAAAAAAAAATGTTACTAAAGTTTTAAAAATCAGAATGGATTCTGATTTTAATAGTGACACTAGAATTTGCAAGACAACAAAACAATGCCATCGTATTTCTGAGAGACAATGATTATTACCCTAAAATTATCTAGACATATGATCATCTGAGTGTCAGAAAGGAATAAAAACATTTTCAGACATGTAAAGTCTCAGCAAATTTATCTCCCACGCATCCTATCAGGTAGCTACTTGAGGAGATATTCCACCAAAACAAAGGAGTAAAATGAAAAAGAGGAACACTGGCATCCAGCTGAGAAAGGTAAGGGGAATCCTGTGAAGGAAAATCTCAGGATGGCAGCTGGTGGGCACCCGGCCTAGAGAGCAACCAGTTCAGACAGCAGATCAAAAGTCTCCAGGAGTACAATTGTCAAAAATAAACACACACACACATACAATTAATCTTAAGAAGAGGTTTACAGAACTGGGGGAGAGGACAATAGGGGCTTAATTCAGGATTTAAGATGTGGGAAACTAAAGAAAAACAAATCAATCAACCAAAAAAAAAAAACCAACAGAAAATTAACACTATGGAAACCACAAGTTGTGCAAGAAAGGACAAGTGGAAATAGCATAATATACCACATAACTCTGATATGGATAATTTTTACATCATAAAAAAGTGAACATGAAATGTTAATTTAACAAAAATTAGGATACAGACAGCTATGTTGGATTGCTAGGGAGATGGAAAGTGTGAATCTGTGTGTAGCTGAGGTAGAGGAGGGCACAATGAGAACTGGTTCCTCATCTTCTATGGTGGAAAGTCAAGAAGGAAAGCCTAAAACTGGGGGAAAGAAAGAAAGCAAGAAAGAAGGAAAGAAGGAAAGGAAGGAAGGAAGGAAGGAAGGAAGGAAGGAAGGAAGGAAGGAAGGAAGGAAGGAAGGAAGGAAGGAAGGAAGGAAAGGCTGGCCACGGGGGTGGGGGGCAGGGAGATGAAACATATTATTCAGAGAGATGGAGATGAACACTAAAAGATGCAAATAAAAATGTTGAAAGAGTTGCCTCTGGGGGTATAGTGAATGGGTGGTGATGCAGAGGGGCTGCTTTTGACTTAAGCCTGGTCATTTTTTGTACTTCTCTTTGACTTAGTGCAATATATCAGACTTTTGTAACTAAATTAGAATTTTAAAAGAAAGAAAAAATTTGAATGCCATGTTGAACCATTCATATTTTAATGTATCAATATTTAGGAAGGATAGAGGAACCAGACAATGTTTGTTAGCAGTTTTCAGAGACATGCCAGAAAGTCACATCATTTGTCATTAGTTTTCTGTCAGCACAGATTTGTGTGGTCCCTCACGTTCCCAGCAAACTGTGCTGGGTATTTCAATCACCAAGAGGAACAACAGACTATACCAAGGCAGCAAATACTAGCAATACAGAGTAATAAGTACTCTAAGATCTACCAAGTGCTGGGGAGTCACGGTGGAAGAAGAAATTATATAGTCTAAGGGGCTAGGGATAGTTTTAATAGAAAGCAAGATGACATATACTTAAGAATTGAAAGTTTTCAGGTAGAGGTTCTATTACATGGAATCTCTTCTCTGTTCCATGCCTTCCCCATAACCACCACTACCCGTTCCTTTGGGACCCTGCCATCCCACACGGTTTTTCCTTGTACACTCTTCCGTTGAACTTTCCCGTGGAACTTCAATCAGGTTTGTGCTCAAATATTACCTCTTCAAAGACGTTTTTCTCTGAATTACTTTATCTAAAATATCCCACACCTCATCATGCTTCGGTCTATATCTCTCACCTGCGTGCAGATCCCTATACTCAACTGCTACCATCATTTCCAAATCACAAAACTGACTCTGAAAAACCATTCTCTTCCATAGCTCCTTACAGCATCCCAAGGGTTCAAACAAGATACTTGCAAGTCAGTTCTCACTTACCCAATTCTTTCCCTCCTTCTTACAAACATCTAAATCAGTAGTCACTAAACCTAGTCTTTTTTATTGATATCTTTCAAATCTGTCCCCTTCTCTTCACACCCACTGCTGTTGTCTCTAGGTCATTCTTGACTCTTGACTGAATTGTTGAAATCCTCTCCTAATTTTCTTTCCTGACTGCAGTCTTTTATCTAACTACCCTCCAAATTCCTGACTCCGTGCTATTCATAAAACGCAAATCTGATCACATGACTGCTCGGCTTATAACCTAGATTTTTAGAATAAAGTCCAAATTCCTTTGCATTGTCCCCTAGGCCCTACACCACTGGCTCATGCTGACATCCCCAGGTCTTCTCTGGCCACCTGTCTAGCCTCACTGACCAGATGCGCCATGCCCCAACTCTGTTTAGCCATGGCCCTTGCTGCTGCTTCTGCTTAGTGATCAGATGGCAGGGATTGAGAAACTGTCCCTTTTTGCTGGGTGCTGCTCAGCATCAGGTGCTCGCCCCCATGGACTGTAACTCATGTCTACTCATTGGCTTCCTGCACGGGACTCAAACTCAGACATGCAGTGTCTACATATGAAAGATATGTCTCTGCGTCTCCAGTCCCTGGCACAACGCCAGACACAAAGGAGCTACTTAAAAAGTGTTTGACGAATGGGTGAATGCATGTATGTTTTTCAGAATCCGTTTTTTGGAATTTCTCAGTAGAGTGGAAAATGGATTGCCAGTAGGGAGTCTGAAAGCATGCTGACCACTGAAGCGCTAATTGACATACTCTAGACAAGATGAAGAGAGCTGGACTCGGGCAGAGGCTACCGGGATGGAAGTACGAGTCAGAATCAGCAGATTTCTGTTCATAAAAAAAAAAAATTTTGCTTTTTGTGAGCAAATGCAATTGATTGAATACTGTGTATTTTCTGAAGGTTGGCTCTGGTGTTTTAAATGTAGACAAAGGGCTGGAAAGCCAGACATACGCCGTGAGAAGCAATCCATCAACAAACTTTGTGAAAGTGAGAAGAGTGATTGAAGTAGACAAAGAGGTTATAAAGTGCATAAAGTTTCTGGTACAGAAATGAAAGAGAGCCCTTCAACTGTTGAAAAATCAAGAGCCTGACAAGGACAGTGAAGATTTCAGTGCTGAGCATATAACTGGAAAAGTTTGCTTCGATCCTTAATATAGTAATAAAATTTGCAGACAGCCTCTATAATACTATACTGACTGCCTAAAGTTATACATTATACAAGCTGCCTGCCATTTTGATGAGAGAGGTATAAAAACGTAAGCAAGCAACTTTGAGGATTTATTGGGGGCAAATAATTAACTTTGAGGGCATGTCATAGGGTCAATAGAGCCTCATCCCATTTACACTTGGCACCTCTAGAACCACAGCACAAAGGTAACACTTAAGGCATCCTTGAAACATGGACAGATTTTATTATAACATCTGTGCTATTAGCCAAAGTATAGGGAAGGGAAGGGAATGGATATTTCCTAGGGGCCTACAATATGTAGGACACTATGATTTACATACTTCTGTCCCCTCTTCCACTTTTAAAAATAAACATGAATTATGCTCTTTTAACTGGTTTTACAAAATTCTTTTTGGAGATTGTTTTCTTCAAACACAGTGAAAATCTGTAAATACACTTTTTTTTCCTGAATAGGTAATGAATACATATTGTAAAAACATCCAATCAGCACAAACAAGTAGAGCTAAGAGTACATCTTCCCCACTGCTGATACTGAACCTCAACTTCCTTTCTCTAGGACAATAACTAAAAATGAATTCTTATGCATCCAGTAAGAATATTCTATGCACATGTACAACTTTAACTAATTTATTAAATCTATTCAATGCACACTGAACACAAACATCTGCTTACTATACAACTCTTCTATGTTCCTTTTTTTTTTTTTCTCTTCACTTAATATATATCAGTTTGCCATCTTCATAAATATAGGACTCCTTTCTTTTTCTGGTCACATAATATTCCAACGTGTGGCTGTATCATGTTTTATTTAGCAAAGTCTCCATCAGTGAACATTAATGATGTTTTGACATATACTTTATATACACATAATTTCCCATATATACAAGTAGAACTATATATGCTAGCATTGCTCAATAGTAATGTAATGTGAAAACAAATAATTTTAAATATTCTAGAAGCCACATTTAAAAAGTAAAAGAAACAAGGGAAATTAACAATTAGAATGTATAATTTTTAGCCTATATATCACAGATGTTATTTCAACATGTAAATCAGCATAAAAATTAATGGTATTTTACTTTTTTTTTACTTACAGTAAGTCTTTGAAATCCAGTGTGCATTTTTATACTTAGAGTACATTTCAATTCAGATGAGGCATGTTTCAAGGGCTCAGTAACCATATTTGGTCACTGGCTACTATATCAGACAAGATGGGACTGAATATACATTCCTAGAAGCAGAATTACTCAAAAGAATAGATGGTGAAATTTTTATGGCTGTTGCCAAATTGTCTTTTGAAGAAGTTGTACCTATTTACATTCCCCTTAGCCATGTATGGAGTGCCTACTTATCCATATTATTTTGCCACTGTGGTGAAAAATAGCATATTGCTGAGTTTTAATTTGCATTTATTTTATTACAAATGAGACTGAACATCTTTTCATATGTTTAAAAACTATTTGTAGGGGAAGCTGGGATGGCTCAGTGGGTTAAGCGCTCACTTTGCAGCCCCGGGACCAAGGATCGAATCCTGGCCCCGGCCCATGTGGACCCATATGTTGAACTGGGGTGTGCCCCCAGTTCAGTTCTTGCCGGGGCCTATGTGGGAGCCCCTGGCCCAGTTCCTGCCCTGCGCAGCCCTGGCCCACCTGTAAAGTGAAACTATATGGAAAACTAATACTGTCGGCTGTGGAGACTGCTCTGGGCCCTCCCCCTTCTCTCTGTATCTCTCTGTCTGTCTCTCTCTGTCAAAAACAATAAAAATAAATCTTAAAAAAAACCCAAAAACTATTTGTATTTCCTTTGTAGTGGATTATTTTTATGTCCCTTGTTCATATAATTTTTACTGGATTGGTCTTTCTCCTCATTCATACATGGGAGAATGAATATAATACTTTTATCTGTCATAAATGTTGCAAACATTTTCGCCAGTTTACCTGCCTTTGTCTTTGGTTATTGTAATTTTTTTCCATGCAAAAAATTTATTTTATGCAATCAAAATGTCAGTCTTTCGTGGCTTCTGGATTTTATCATGATTATAGAAGACTTCCTCTAAGATCATTAAAAAATCTTTTCATGAGCTCTTCTATTACTCACTGTAAAGTTATGAAATCTTACAATGGCCAAAATGTGGAGGGAGCATGGGTGTCCATCAATGGAGGAATGGACAAAGAAGATGTGGTACATATGCACAATGGAATATTACTCAGCCATAAAAAAGAATAAAATTTTGCCATCTGCAAACACATGGATGGACCTAGAGGGTATTATGCTGAGTGGAGTAAGTCAGACAGAGAAAGAAAATGCCATATAATTTCATTCACGTGTGGACTCTAAAGAAAAAAATTAATGAACAAACAAAACAGAAACAAATTCATAGTTACAGAGAACAAATTGATGATTGCCAGATGAAAGAGGATTTGGGGGGAGTGGGGGTTGTGGAAAAGGTGAAGAGATTAAGAAGTACAAATTTGTAGATACAAAGTAGGCATGTAGATGTAAAGTTGGCATAAGGATTATAGTCAATATTGTAGTATCTATGCATGGTGTCAGAAGAGTATTAGATTTATCAGTGTGATCACTTCTTAAGTTATGTAAATATTTAATCACTATATTGTACACCTGAACCTAATATAATACGTATTGTATGTCAACTGTATTGGAAAAAAAATTTTTTTAATTATTTAAAAAGAAAATAATCAGACCAGAAATAGAGGACAGAGATGTAAATGAGGAATTATGGGGAAAATTAGGAGAAAATGATATTAATATCATTTAAGACCCTATATCCTCTCTTCTCCTTCCCATTAATATGAACCAGTAAATTCCTTGTGGTGATTTGACTTCAGTTTCCATTACTTGCAACCAAAAGAGAGCTGACTAATTGCTGCTTTCATAAATTAGGTCCAATTTACCCAATCTGACTTTAAAGTTTTTACCTCAATCTTTCTGAAGTCCGTGCTTCCGTTAGCTGTGTTCTCATTCTTACTATATTCTCTTAGCTTTCATCTCACTTCTCTGGCTACTCCATTTTGGTCTCCTGCTAACATGTTGCCCTCTGGATTTTCACACCATGCCTTTCTTTCTGTGAAATAGTAGCAAAACCCATGGTTCTAAAAACCACTTCTACTCTATTCATTCTATATCAAACATCCCACAAACACCTCAAGCCCAAAGGGTCCTACAGTAAAACCTATTGTTTTTGATACTAAACCTGCTCCTCCTCCTACTATATTTTGCATCTCAACCAGTTAGCCTGCTCCCCATTCAAAAGACCAAACCAGAGTCTCAAGAATCATTGGTAAAGTCTTCCTATCCTATCTTCTCTCTCCTTCCACATTAGATCATATAGATTTTACTCTCTAAATATTCTTCAAATCAGTCCCTACTTTTTACCTTAATATACCTGACCTTGTACAAACTATTAGTTTCTAGTCTGTGATATTACTGTTACCTCCCAGTGAGTCATTGTAGCTCCAGCTCTGTCCCATTGTAACATATGCTCCAAAGTATTGCCAGAAGGATCTTCCTATGCAGCAAATACGATCATTCCATTCCTCTCCTGAACTTCTTCAGGAGATGGCTCCCCACAGCTTTTAGGATAAAGTTCTAACTCCTTCACTCAGTACACACAGCCATTTCTGAGGAACAAATATTTAGTTTGAATACCATGTCCCCCTGTGGTAGAGGCTGCACCTGCAAACACCAAAACGAAAATTGTGGTTTCTTCCTAAAAGAGCTACTAGCTTTGCTTCTGTGCAAACAGGTTTCAAATTCTTTGGAGAAAGTTACTAAACAATAAAAACTTGATGGAAATTTATAAAACAAATGCTGTGATTCGGGCTTTCTTCACCCTTTCTGGTTCTATGAAAAAACAAACAAAAAAAAAAACATTAAATATATGATCCAAGAGACCCCAACCTGCATTTATTTGCCTCTTACAAACATACTCTTAGTCATTTTGTTTGATCTGTGATGAGGCTCTTCTAAAAAACATGAAAGGAGAATTCAGCCCCAAGGTGACTTTTTGCATCTCCTATAGCTACTGACCTAGCACTCACAGAGACTTGGACACCTTCGCCCTGCACTCATTTACCTTGATGGAGAGAGTGCTTTGTCTGCCTGTATCCACATAAGTTCACCTGAGGGTCGAATCACTATCCTGTTCTCTCTAAATGCAAAATAAAAGAGGCTCCACATTACTTGGCTTCTAATAACATGCCACTGACTTTGATGCAACATTATGAGGTTATAGTATCTAATTGGTTCAGTTCAAGCTTCCCGTCTACCCCTATGATAAAGGGTACATTAAGTGTGCTTTATGTGTAGGATTTGACTTTGAATAAGAACAGGTGCTCTCATTTTAAAACCAGGAATTATAACAGAGGGAGCAATTTGATGACCTAATGGGTTTTTTTCCTTCTAATTTTCCTGAGTCTAGATGCATCTTTTGTAAGGAAAAAATACTTTCTGGCTGTTAATTTGACAGCTGGGAATTTTTGTTCTTGTTCACCCGTACTTTCATCATTGATTTCAGCTTGTGAGGAGGGGGTAGCTGTCTCAGAGAAACTGTTTTCAAAGGTCAACTAATAATGGTCTGAGGATGACTTGTGACACAGGAAGGTAGGCATTAAGAAGGTTGTTGAATAGGAAAAAAAAAAATGTCATTTGAAATAGTATTTCCTTCCCCCTGTTGAAGTATTGACCAAAAAAAGGGCTTCTTGGATGCTAGTGAAATTCTTTTTTTTTTATTTTATCTGGGTGCTGGTTACTAGATGTATTCAATTTTAATAAATTTGTTAAGCTATACGCTTAGGGTTTATGCAATTTTCTATATGTTAGACATACTTCAATGAAGTTTTTAAAAAACCTTGCAACGTTCCCTCCCTTCATGGTGGGTAAATAGACATACAAGGTCTGTCTGGAAAAAAATCAAGCCATTTTCAATATAATGAGAAGGTTTTGCACCACATCCATGTAAGTTGGCAGCCAAGGAGTGTAGACTGGAAGGCGCATGCGTGAACAATGATATCTTCACTTCACTAGTCAGAGGGTGCTAGAAGCTGGTGGATGGAAATGTGTACTGGGTAGCGGGGAAACTCTCCAGATGCTTCATAGGCTTTCGGGAATGATGCAGTGAGTGCTGTACACATAAGAGTGTGGCGCAAATGACTCAAAGATGGTAGAGAATCTGTTGAAAGTAGCCTGCATTCTGGAAGACCTGCGGCAAGCAGAACACCTGAGAATGTGGAACGTGTGTGGGCTGCAAACCAACAAAGATCAGCAATTGACAGTGAGCGGGCTGGAAGCTGATCTGGGAATTCCAAAAACTACTGCGTCCGGGATTTTAACAGGAAACGTGTTGTGCTAAAATTTGTTCTGCAGCTTCTGCTGTCAGAGCAGAAGGAAAATCATGTTGCAGTTGCTAATGACTCGTGGAAGAGACGCTGAGAGAACTGTGTGGGGTCTCACTGAGCCTACTTAGAAGGAGACTGAGGCATCATTGTCCTATGTACAATATTTCTAATATATTGTACCTTCTTCAATAAATGCCTCTACTTTTCATAGCACATGGCTGGATACTTTCTGGACAGACCTCATACATGCGTACACACGCACTCCTAGTCTGTGCTCTGATTCCTCTATTAAAGCACTATTATGCATTGTTATTGTGTATTTACTAGCAATCTTTCCTGATAGCATAAGGTGTTTGTTCAGTAGAATTCACAGAAACTTTTTCAATGTGACCAAGAGAAGCCATCTCTAAACAGTCTAAAGTTTGTGCAGTGTAAACCAAACAAAATTTAAAATCTTTATGTCAAACTCAAAGTAACAGCCCAACTTAAATTAAAAACCATATTTCAGAATGCAGAATTAGGTTAACCCATCTTTAGAGTAACTCCCTCATGTCGCCTGCCCTTCCCAGACTATGTGGGTTGGTTTCTGCCTTCTGCCAGCTCTGTGTAATTCCAGCATCCTGGGATTGAAATGTGGTTTGCATTTTTAACATCACGTTTGATTCAGAATTTCTATGTCTCTGACTTAGCTCAGTTTCTAGATCATTTTCCATCACGCACCTTAGACTTTCCTTGATTTCCCCGCTGACATCTGTCGCTCACAGAACACGTCTGTGTGTGGAAAAAGAAAGACACTTGACAAGTATGTCTTGTCTGTTGCCTCTCACTCTTTCACCCTCAGGGAGCTTCCTTTTCCCATTCCCTCTTTCCCCTTTCTACTGGTCTCCACAAGAAATTATTTTTTTTTACCTTTTCCTGTTAAACAATTTAGACCACTACTTCCTACTTGCTCAGGGCTTCCGTTTACTTCTTCTTAATGTGCTCCATCAACAATGGACATTTTCTCCAAAGCTTCCGTCTTGAGCAACATTAAACTCTGCTACCAGCCTCTAATTATATAGCTGAAATAAGAGATCTGATTCAGAGATAACCTAGAAATAATAATAAGCCACTCCTCTCCACTCCTCCCCTAGTTCTATAGAGAGGTTGGGGAGGGGGGCACTATGCCCTCTATGTGCTTGGGGTGGATCTCAAGGCAATTTCTAACAGAGAAAGGAACAATATATTCCCCACTAGATAAACTGTGAGTATGCAACTCCCCCCAATTTTGAAAGCACACACTGCTTAAAGTCAATTTTGGTTTTAAAGAACACATTTTTGTCCTCTTAATTTCACATTTGTCATGTGAACTACAACAGAACACATTTAACAAATAATTCCATGCTAATCACTCATCGTGAGACCAGTATACCATCTGTATTGTGTGCTAACATAACTCACACTTGTGGATTTCAAAGAGCTTCTTCCTCAGATTTAATTAATCCTCAGCTTTGCTAATGAAAAGCTTTGCTTCCACCCAACATGAATTTGAGTTTCTAAATCTGTTCCTTAAGGTCACTTCATTTGTCTTGAAACCATACATTTAAAATTTAACATTTCAGATCTTTCACATTCCCTATTAAGCAATTATTTTGATTACTTCATTATCTGTCATTTTTTTCCCCCAGCTATTTAGGTTGGTTTCTGCCTGCTGCTAGCCAAGTGTAATTTCGTCATTCTCTCTCATTCCCTTTATTAACATGATTCGCATTAGCAAGGGATTCATTTTCATTTTGAAGACTGAAAACAATTTCATTACCTGATAAAAATTATCTTCTCATATGCTATAAGAAGCAATTCTCCTCATTTATGGTCTCATTAGGCATTTCATCTACCCAATACATCTTCTCAATTTTTCCTCTTTCCAGAAGTAATCATTCCTATGATTCCACTAACAAATTCTTGGGCTTTCGATTCTCATTTTTCCCTTCCTTCCCTCTTTTAGTCTTTGTTTTCCAAATATAGTAGCCTCATCATCTCCTTTGTGAACCACTTGCTAATTCTTTCTCTTCCTAAACATTTTATTCATGTTTTGTTCTAATACCCACACATTGTTGTATCATGAATTATTTTTATTATTATTTTTTTTTTTATTTTTATTTTTTTTAATTTATTGTTAAATTTGATGAGGTTACATTGGTTGGTAACAATTAGACAGTTTACAGATGTACAAGTCCACATCACATCATTCATGCATCGTATTATGTGCCCATCACTCAGTATCAGTTCCCTTTCCATCACCTTATATCTAGTGCCCACTCCCCCCTCCCCCCACAACTGTGCCCCCCCTCCCCCCTGAATCATGAATTTTAAGTTTACATTTCTATTGTCCTTAATACACTATGAGCATCTTATGAGTTGGGCCACAGAATATGGATCTTTATGTTTTCAGAGGCCAGAACTGTGTCTAGCAATGATTAAAAAAAGAAAAAGTATATTGAATAAATAAAGATCTAAGTATATGTGCATATTCATTTTTATTTTGAAAATTTATAATTTCAAAACTCAGGAGATAATGAAGAAGCCAAAGCAACTTGATAAGGAGATGATCAGTTGGACATACTGAGAACAAGCTGATGAGACACACAGATGTATAAGTAACAGGAAATAAGTAGTTAAAATGCCCTGGTAGGAGCTAAAACACACTTGAGACTACATGAGGCCAGTTGAGTAAAAGCAAAAACTGAAAGCAGTATCTGTGATATCTGGGTACATCACAAATATCCAGAAGGGGCAAGAACCATGTGACACCTGGAGCTGTCTTATTGAATCATGACTGTTTTTCCTCACTAGATATCCAAAAACTAACAGACATTGCTAAAACATTCTCCAGTCTGATTGCATTCTTGATTTATTTCTTGGTTTTATTCATCCCTCAAAAGGGGAATAAGAGTAATCACAGTACTTCCTTTTCACCAGAAGCATGTCAGAAATACAAAGAATGCTGAAGCTCATCCTGTGGCATTAACTCAATTCCATGGGAAAGCCAGGGTTCCCGCAGCTTTGAGCTGGACCTATTTTGAAGGAAGTGGAGTCCTGATAATGTTAACTTTTAAAATGGTATTAATCCTTTACATGGAAATGTTAGGCAGGTAGCTATAGGTGTCAGAGACAAAGATTTGAAAGAGTTTAACACAAAACCGGTACTTCTAGGGTCATCTTGAGTGAGAGTGTGGCAGAGAAGAAGGAGTACATGGTGGGAAGGAAAGAGTTTTTTGCTTAAAACTCTGGTTAGACAGTCTTCTAAGTTGGAATCAGCAACTTAACGACCTACAGGTCAAATCTGACCCTCTGTGCCTGGTGTTGTTCAGTCTTTGAGCTAGAAATGGCTTTACATTTTTTAATGAGGGAAAAAGCAAAAGAAGGATAATGTTTCAAGAAAATTATACAAAATTCAAATCAATAAAGTTTTATTGGAACAGACATGCTCATTTGTTGACACACTGTCTATGGCTACTTTGGCATGAAACAGCAGAGCTAGCAAGTTGTAACAGAGACACAACACCTGCAATATTCACTATGTGGCTCTTTATAGATCAACTTTGCTGACTCATGGTGTTGCATGAGCATGAGTCCTGGAACTGTTGCCGCCATTGCCGCTACTGTAAGGGGAAAGCCTTTTTGAATAAGAGATGTCACAGGGAAGAAGGCTACTGAGACATTTGCTGAGGAATGGACCCAAAGCCCCAAAGTATACATGAACCTCCTCAATGAATCAAACCTGAAGCTCCTTTTACCTCTATCCTTTTCAGTTACAGGAGTGAATAAATTCCCTTTATTGTATGATTCAGACAGAGCAGATTTTCTATTATCCAAAAACAAGATTCATAACCAATACAGTTGTAAGATCCAGATGTAATCTCAGTCCTTTTCACCCTTAATATACCCAAACTTGACTCCAATTTCCCATTTTATACCTGTAATGGTCCAGTCATTCTCATGATTTCTACAAATTTCTGAACACTGACTGTAACAGAATACCACAGACTGGGTGGGTTAAACAACAAGCATTTATTTCTCACAGTTCTGGAGGACGGGAAGTCCAAGATCAAGTGCCAGCCAATTCAGTGTTTGGTGAGAGCCCTCCTTTTAGTTTGAAAAGAGTTACATTCTTGCTATATCCTCCTATGATAGAGAGAAAGAGGTAGCTCTCTGGTGTCTCTTATAAGTGCACTAATCTCATCATGAGGCCTCCACCCTCATGGCCTCAACTAAACCTAATTACATTCCAAACTCACCACATTGAGTTTCAACATATGAATGGGGGTGGGAGGGGCGGACAATCAACCGATAGCAATCATGTTCTCATGGCAATTGATTCATGAATACCATGCCCATGACATGCTGTGTATTTTTCAACCCTTCTCCCTCATCACAGGTTTTGCAATGGTTTTTTATTTGTTCATATGCTACTTGTATGTCTTTGGTAAATGCTCATATCATTTTCCTGCATTTTACAAATGAATTTTGGCAATTTTTCATTAACAAATAAGAAGATAATGAAACAAACAAATACTTATGTTAGAATTTCAAAAATATAAAACAAGCTCATACACACTTTAGGAAATGTTCCATTTTTACCTCTAGCAGTAATCCATGTCTTGAAATCAAGCCTTTATATAATTGTATCAACTTTCTTATGTTCAGTGTTTGCGTAATATATTGTCCCATCCGTTTATGTTCTTCTGTGGTGACTAATTTGATGTTAAGTTCATTCAATGAATTTTTTTTTTTTAATTTTAGATATTATAGTTTTCAGTTCTAGGATTTCTATTTGGTTATTTTTTCTGGTTCCTATATCTTTCCTGAGACTCCCCATTTCTTCATCCATTATATCGGGGTTTTCCAACAGATTCATTTACATGTATATCTGGGTTATTGTAATATCTCCATCCACTAATAATAGTATTTGGAACTTCTGTAGATCTGTTCGACTGTTTTTACTTTGCTTCTTTGTACATGTAGTAATCTTTCATTATATACTTACATTGCAGGCAATACTGGTACATGATACATTATCTTTCTCCAAAGAGTGTTGAGTTTTGTTCTAGTAGACTGTTAAACTGCTAACAAATCAACTTGATCTTGATAGAATGGGCTTCTTGTTTTGCCCTTAGGCCTTAGTAATAGTAGTCTTTTGTCCTGGCATTTTTATTTTTAATGTGTGGCTCTCTTAGTGTTTCATGAAAAGCACAAAGCATTTAGTATGTTCCTTTTACAAGTTTTTTGTTTGTTTGTTTTAACATTTTTTTTAATTGTTTTTGACAGAGAGACAGAGAGAGCTAAAGAGACAGAGAGAGAACTGAACTGAGGGAACTCCCCAGTTCAGCATATGGGTTCGCATGGGCCAGGGCCAGGATTCAATCCTCGGTCCCTGGAGCTGCAAAGTGAGCGCTCAACCCACTGAGCCATCCCGGCTTCCCCACCTTTTACAAGTTTTGAAGTCCAAAACTTGTTTCTCTGGCAACAAGTATCTGCTGAAATCACTACACAACTCATTTAATCTTCCAGCTGCTATGGCCCACTGAATTCCCCCTCACTGTGTGCGAGTGTAATTTGGTGGCAAGCCAACAATTCAAAGATACCGGTAATTTGT
>PVKE010009253.1:0-45261 GCA_004027555.1 Craseonycteris thonglongyai | reverse complement strand
TCTCTCTCTCTCTCTCTCTCTCTCTCTCTCTCTCTCTCTCTCTCTCTCTCTCTCTCTGAATATTTATAAAAGCAAAAAGATGCAAAAATCAGCCAATAATAAAAGATGCTAGGAGTTACTGCTTCTCATCCATCTTCCTGCCCTTTATTTTATACACTCAGAGGTTAACATGGGCACGAAAACAGAAAGAATGCTTTGATTTCTTAGAACATTGAGGCTAAGTGATGATGACCCTTTCCACCTTGAGACTCCTTATAAAACATGTAGTATTGAAGGACTCAAAAGAGGATAAAAAAGAAAAATGGGATTTTATAGTACGAAGAGATTGTCTATTGATAAAACTCTTGTTTACCCCTAACCTATCATGCACTTGCTGGTAAGAATTAATAGCATATATTATAGTCACTTGCCTTTGTTCTTAGAGTATATTACACAAGATGAATGAAAATTGCTTCTGGTGATAGTAGGTTAAATACTGTAGCTTAGAAGGAAAATGTCAGCCTGAGCTTGTAATTTACAATAATAATTTACATATATATGATCATAAGGTCCTTGCTCTACATGAGAGGTCCCTTCGTAACACTTGAATCACCCTCCTCTTTTCATTCAGCCCTGCATGCGAATGGTAAAGAAATTTATTTAATGATAGGCACTGTCAAAACCCTTTTACAGCTGAATTCTGATGCAAGTGTGCAATGAAATCTAGCTCATCTAGCTTTTATCTAAGTCTGTCAATGTGCATGGGGGTGGGGGGAATGGAGCTTCTAGATTTGGAATGACTTCCATGGTTAAGTTGGGAAATTTGGAAACACTCAAGAAACCCAACCCAGGCCAATAGTTTTGGATTCACAGTAATTGCATACATTGTTATTTAAAAATCCTCCCTAGCAGTATGTGCCTGTTACCTAAAGCGATGGAGCAGGCCCCAGTTTTATGTCTGATTCTAAACCTGGGCCTACAGTACAAGACATAGCACCTCTGTGGCCTCTGCTCTGTCACTTTGCCATGCGATTCTAATGTAGTTTTACTTGAATAACATAAAATAACATATATAATGTTATTTATGTTATTTTCCACGTGAAGAACTCCTGTAAACCTTGCCGTTTTGAAACTCAGTGAGGCAGGCGTCTTAGACAAGCTGAAAAACAAATGGTGGTACGATAAAGGTGAATGTGGACCCAAGGACTCTGGAAGCAAGGTCAGTCGCTGCAGTTCGGGGCCTTCCTCTTGTGTTCACAAAGCAGTAAATGGGAGCAATTGTTAAAAAAAAAAAAAGTATATGAGAACTGTTAAAAACTAATCGTATGTCTATACACTGCCCAAATTAGAAACTAATATACATTTCAGCCTCAGGGACTGTCTTTTCAGGAAATGGCAACCTGCTCCCCAATATTAAGCCTTTTAAATAAATTTAAATGAACTACAAAAATATATAAAATTATAAAATTCCTGATAGTATTCTCAAACGTATGTACCACTAATAAAAGTAGAGCTTTTTGATTAAGGTTTTGTGTGTTTTTGGAGGCAAAGTCCATGAAGTTTATCATTTCAGGAATGGAGGTTTTCTCAAAACAAGAAATGGGAAATTGATGAGTAGATCATTCAGAAAAAGTTTTAAAATATTAAATATATCTTATTCAAAAGTTTGATCTTTTGTCACTATATTGCCAACATTCCACTTTAGTTTGAAGAGACTGTATTACATTTTTGGACTGATAGATAAACAAAATGAACCTTCCAAATCAATCAAAATGATTTAAATAAATCTATGTTTTATGTATAACATCCTCAAGTTCTAGGGCCTTTTATTCATGAATTCTTGTTAGAACAATGCAGGAAAGTCCAGGCCTGAGCCTGTTGAGTACAAATGGTAAATAGTGTTACAAACAGTTGTTTTTTCATTCTAAAGGGAAAAAAAGGAACAATTGATCAGTGAATCTAAATACCTGCATAATTAATAGAATGCAGTAGCAGCACCTTAAAATCTTAAATGAGAATTCTTGGAATCTTCTGTTATTTTTTTTCTGTGTTTTCTTTTAAAAATAACATATATCTATACATTTTTTTTTTGATTAGTCTAAGACTAAACAAGTGACTGGTTTTAATAAGGAAAGCCTCAATTCGTTTAAGAAAGAGCGTAATGTTAATTGGTCCCTTTTTAGAGCTTCTCCCTATATTTTAATCACTTTTGTCTGCCTTTGAACCAGAGTGGAATGAGACAAGCTTGGCCATGTAATGAAATCGTCACCTCAAATCCTTATGTAAAGTCCGAGAAGCATAAATACTTGAATGATTATTTTAAAAATGAAGTTGCCCTATACTTGTGGCCCAATCAGTTGATGTCATGGCCAAGTGGACAGTGTACGTAGTACATCTTTGAAATTAAACACTCTCCTAATAAAATGATTTAAGTGTCTAAATCACATTTTGCACGAAAACATACTGCTGAGAAGATGACAGCCAAAGAGCATCATCTTTCAGGTAGTCTGACCCAAAATACTTTTCAAATAATGTTATCTAATGTACATATTTACAACTTACAAAAAAGTTCTGAATTGTTACAGTTTTAATACCTTCCAATCATATTCTTGACTATTTCTGAATTTGTTATGAGATACATATACTAAAACTCTGGAGATAGGTCTAAAGTACTAACAGATTATTTTTAAGTGGGAATGCTATCAGATTTTTAAATCAATAAAAATAATTATAAATTTGTTCACACGTCATTTATTTCTCAATTGACTGTGGTAATTTGTGTATTTTTAAAAGTTATCCTTAAAAAAAGTTACCTCAGTATGATGCATATATAATTATGCCTAAATAGTATATTACATGTAGAAGTGACACTTTCCAGAATATTTCCCACACAAATGTGACCAAAAGAACAAGTAATGTATGTGAACACTAGCAAATTATTTGCATATATTTGGTAAAGTAATGGTGAACAAAATGTGACATTGCTAGCTTCAAACACCTTAGTTCCTTAAATAGGAAATGTGACGTTAGATTTTATCAAGAGAAATCTCAAACATTAAAAGTATGTTTTAACGGCAGGAAAGCCAAAAGGGGTCCCTCTCCCATATAGTTGTGTTTTAAACATATCATTTTCAAACTTAACAATAAGCCCAATTCTGCCACCCTATATAAAATTATATATATGCTTATTATGGCTAAGTAGAGTGGATTTTGTTGCATATTTCATAGTGATAAACATTTTAGATTGTCTGAATTTAATTACACAAAACCTATTGACAATCATCATAATTTCTCTTCTCCTGAAAGCTATATGCTTTATGTTTAAATCCGTAAACCTACATCCATGATTTATACCTGTAAATAATGGTATGTGAAACTAAGCATTTATGTTAATCAGATGTTTGCATTTCATGTGTTCTTTTACCTTTTGGATGTGACGTTTCCACCGTTAACTGAGGCATCTTTATCTCTGGCAGGACAAGACGAGCGCGTTGAGCCTGAGCAACGTTGCAGGCGTCTTCTACATTTTGGTTGGCGGCTTGGGCTTGGCAATGCTGGTGGCTTTGATAGAGTTCTGTTACAAGTCCAGGGCAGAAGCGAAGAGAATGAAGGTGGCAAAGAGTGCACAGACTTTTAACCCAACTTCCTCGCAGAATACCCAGAATTTAGCAACCTATAGAGAAGGTTACAACGTATATGGAACCGAAAGTATTAAAATTTAGGGGTAGGACTTAGGGCCTACTACAGTGAGTGGGTGATGCATCCTGTGATCTCAGTGTCGTGACCTGTCTGTCCGGTGGTGGCATTGCTTGCTTCTACTTAGAGCTTTCTATTTTTGAAAACTTCAGTGCAAAGTTTGGTTTTCTTTGGCTGCAGATGTATTGTTCAAAACTATATGTTGCCAATAGATATCTGCATTGAAAGGACCAGAAAGACAAATACAAACTTTGAATTGCTCTGTGAAATGATCGAAACGGTCTTATTTTACCCCCAAATTGACAGAAGTTGAGAATTAGGTCTGGATTTTCTTGTATACACACCTGGCAAATAGTCTCTGAAACAATTCAATTTTAGAATGAGTGCTAACAAAAGAAGCATAAAACCTGATTTGACCAAAGCTTGAACAGCTGCCAGATAATGTTTTCCAAGAAACCTTTCCTGAGAAAAAAAATATATATGTATGTAAAAGTTCCAAGGTGCCTAGTAAATGCTCAATGGATTTTAGCTTCTATTTAAATCTGTTTTATATTAGCCATCATCCTATATGAGGGCTGTCTGGAAAAAGTCCAGCCATTGTCAATATAATGAGAACGGTTATAGGGCTGGATACTTTCCAGACAGCCCTCGTATTTTTAGAGTAAAACCCAGCTATTTTATTCATCTGACAGTAGTCCTCCCTGAGGCAGGAGTGATCATCAGAATATTGAACACAGGTCACATTTATTAGACGAAATTCAACTTTGCTGTTCACAATATCATTAAAGGTGAGCGGACCTTTCAGGCAATATAGCAGTTTTCTCCACCAAAGATGTCAGCAATATACATGCATGTGTTTTTAGGAGGAACACAGTAAAAAGTTAAAATTGCAGTGAGTTATTACTGATATTTTTTTTATTTTTTTTTTTCATTTCAGCTGCTTTTAAGTAAGCCAGATCAGCCTGGCTTACTTACATATTCTCCTTGTGTCGCAATAAAAAAAGAAAAAATTGTAGGTATTCATTGGAATACAGGAGATGGATATCATTTTTTTAGAATCTAAATGCCCACTAGTTTTTTCCTCTAATGATACAAAGTGGTTTTAAAATAAGTTCTATAAGCATTTTTTTTTTATTGCTCTTCCTAAAATCAGGTCTCTAAAACCCACTTTCTAAAATTATATATAATAGCCAATTGAATACGCTACTTGTTCATTCTGAATAAAATAAAAACTGAGCCTTTAAACCTACAAGAGACATTCAGTGCTTGATGTACCCTAGAGTTAAAAACCCAGTATAATTTTCATAAGAATGAAACACACACCTGAGGTTATGCCAGGTAAATGTGCTTGATTTTGATATTTATTTCTTTATATGAACGCTAATAAAATATATGTTAGTATCTTAAAACAAAGAACAAAAGCCATCCTCCTTTTTTTATTTTACTAAAATTTAATTATTGCCTTTACCTATAATCTCGAAATCAATGACTATTTTGCGTGTAGGTAACTCCAAAGTCATATTTTTCCTTTTTTTGTGGTAAAGAGTTTAGAACAAAACCCTCAACTTACTCAGATTAGAATGTTTTGAGCATGTCTTCTAATAATAGAAAAACTAGGATGGTGTCAAGGTCTCTGGAGAGAGATCCTTAAACTGAGAAAAACAATACCTGACAAGTTCTCAGAGCTAATTATTTGGATTTCATTCTAAGATGAGTTTTATAAGATGTCTGACATAAAATTTCTACCCAACTTGTTAAAACTGACTTTTCTTTGGCATAGCATACCATCAGGAAGGTCCAAGGGTAAGGAAGCAAAGCAAAGAAAAGCAAATATTAGAACATTCTAGAAAGAAATACTCATGGATGCCAGTTCATTACAAAGTTCTTAGAAGTTTTTAAATAGAGATCTGAATTCCCAAGTTGTATACATATAATTTACATATATTAATATAATGTTTTTGGAGTCAGAACTTGGCATTGCAGTTCATCATGTGAATTGCTTTTAGAGCTGGGGTTGAAATTTTAAGACAGTAAATTTCAAATAAAAGTAAAGCATTCATATCTATATGACTTTTTAAAGACTTAACAGCATTCAGGATAAATAAGATGATCTGCATTTATAGAGAAGACTTGTGAGTAGGCAGTTTTTATCACTCTCCCCTTTTAAATGACCTTTTTCTTTCACAAACTCTTGGCCATAGCTATGTAAACAATTGATAATTTAGATAAAGGGAACACATACAACCAAGGTCATAGCTATGAGTCACAACATTCCAACCAGACACAGACCGAATGAAAATTTTTAGGAAATTTTTTCAATTTGAGCAGCCTCAGTAGGTTCCCATCAAAAGGAATAGAAATGACCTTTTATGGAAGAAGTGAGATATATAAGCGTAGGAAGTAAGAATGCTGAGAACTAAGTAAGAATGCTACAGTACTTAAAGAGAAAATAAGGACTTGACAAAAATTTGTTAACTAGTACACTTGGTTGCATTAATCTACAGAGGAGAGATTACTCAAAACGTTCCTACCTTGGATGTTTTCCTTTCCTCACAAAGGCAATCAAAAAATAGAAGGAAAAAAAATATTTATGGCAAAAGATGTCTGTAAAAATTCCTCCAAAAAAACACACTGATTTTATTAATTGTATTTTAGTATTTCCTCTTCAAAAAATTAAAATGAAACAAAACTAAACTAATTTTTTTAATAATTATTTTACTTAATATTAAATGTTGAAAGAGAATCTGAAGAAACAAATTCAGACTTTGGTCTTGGTTTGCTTTGATTTAGTGATTCGTAGAGTTTCTATAGAGATTGTATCCTGACTTCTGATTATAAAGATAAGTACTAATTTTTGAGATGGTTCACTAAAGCAGAGCTATGATCATAACCTGGTTTTTGTCATAAATATGTCATAAACTAGCAATGTGATTTGAACTTCCTAAAGTTATCAGGCTGCCTGCTCTCTAGAACACTTCATTATAACAGTTCTAATCCAATTATTAATTTCATTATCTAATGTATAGTTATTCAACTATTACTTAAATTCCAAGGCACCATAAATACAGGAATGAAATTTCCTAAAGAATCAGGTCAACTTAAATTCACAACAAGGAATTAAGATATATTATGAGTTAAGATGTAAGCTATAACCTAAGGAATATCTCACGTACTTTATTTTCCTGAGTTCACATTAAAATTCAGTTCTTGAAAGAGTTAAGACAATGAATGAACAATAGATTCACATAATAGTGCCTGTTTCTCCTCTGTGTAATATTATTTGCTACCTAATATGACAAAGGACACAAATTTAATGAGGATTTTCAGAGAACCCCAATCTGGGAAGTTCCCCAGTGATGGCCATTCACAGAAATTACAACCTGCCCCCATTCAGTGGATCTCCTTTAAGCACAGAAGCTTCTTAAAATACCCACCTTGGCTTCCACGCTAGGCAGAGTGTGAACTGCGTGTCACTAACTGTGCTGTTCTGGGTCATGTCTATAACTGGTGTGAATGAATGAAAGTGTCTGTGGATACATCTGTGTTCTGCGAAGAGGAAGATCTGTCATGAACACTCCATGTAGATAGTTTGCTTAGACAATTCATCACAATTTTAGGAGTATAATCCTTGCAAAGGATTTTACAAATTTTTGTAACAACATTTTCTAGCAAGACAAAGACTCAGAAAGAAGTGTTGTCAAACATAAGGAAGATTTTAAGCTGGACTAGTAGTAAGGTGTTAAAAGATGTGTCCTGTCCTACCCGTTCGATTAATGATTTTAGAATAAATTTGTGAACAAGCAGGATCCCAAACTCTAGACCGATTCATTCTTTCCCATAGTTGAGCTTTTCTCTCCCATGATAACCAGTTTTCCCATGACCAAAACAATATGGGGGAAAAAAATGCAGATGTCTAATGATAGATACTTTGGTGTTTGTTGTGCCCTGTTTTGTCCAAAGCAGCAGACCTAGTGTAACACTCCACATTCTTTCTGTTTCCTTTCCATGCAACCCAGTTGACCTTTTCTGAAGCCATAAGAAACAAAGCCAGATTATCCATCACGGGGAGTGTGGGCGAGAACGGCCGCGTCCTGACGCCCGACTGCCCCAAGGCTGTACACACTGGAACTGCAATTAGACAAAGTTCAGGATTGGCTGTCATTGCATCGGACCTACCATAAAAACCAAAAAAATCATTGAGTGCCTTAATTCAACTGCGTCGGTGACTGATGGGAACGCAGCCCCGTGGGACACGCCACGCGCGGGTCCCCGCTCAATCCCTTGGCTGAGAGAGGGAAGTACGTCCTAGTGCGCGGGACATCAGCAGCCGCAATGTGTGCATGAGCTCAGCTCGGAAACCCAAACTCGGATTTTCTATCAGGAAAACTCACAATTTAGGTTTTCTCGGGGAGTGGGTGGGGGGAGCTGGGGTGGGTGTATTAACAGCAACAAATTTCACTCGAGTGGACTTAAAAACTAATCAGACTTGCGAGTGAGCGCATTCACGGTCCAGTTCTTGCTCAGAAAGGCCCTGGTCTTCACCGCAAGGGAGGAATTAGTTCTAGAAGTCAATGACCATGCTAACCTGTGTCTCCAGAACACCCATATAATCAACGGAAGACTATCCAGCTGAGAAAACAAATCACTAAACTGTGATAAGAAAATAATATACAAACATGTAAATCCTGTGAAAAACAAATTTAAAGGAAGTATTTACACTTACTTTGGAGAAAAATACTGAAACATGCTTGCTTTTTAACTGACGTAAATTCAGTAGAGGACGACACGATTCTTTTTTCTAAACCATCTTAGGGAACAATACATTGCAATAATTGATATAAATGACATCACTGTAATAAACGTTAGAGACTTTTTTTTTTTAATAAAAGTTGTTGGTCATCATCTTCTTGTTTGCTGTAACCTTCACTCTGTCACATCACTTGATGTCCACAGATTGCACTTGTCTTACTACCAGGAACACAAACAAAACGAAGACGACATCAGCCTGAAATGTAGACTCAGAAGAGACTACAGGTCACTCATGTTACCAGTATTATTTATAATCTTGTTCTGTGTACAAAATTGTGTTTTTTGTACCCACAAAAAAAATAAAATAAATAAAAATAAAACAACAGATGTTCTTAAACTATCTGAAAAGCTTAAAGTTTTGTTTTGTTTTTTATCATTATAAAAGTTATTTGAGAAATTATGAGACTGGAGGACAGATTGTAGAAGTGTGGACCACATTAAAAAAATGTAACTAGCCCTTTTTATTTTTGCATACTAACCTCCCCTCTTTTACAGATTTTTGCCTCATCAGTAGGTTGGTTAAATTGTCAAAGACTGAGTGTTTGAATTGCGGGATGAATCATTGTCACAACAACAACATACCCTGTAACTGTGTGTTGAAATTTTACTTGATTGTATTTTGCTGCATAAAATAATGTGTCTCTTTGGGCTTTTCCCCTCTTCTCATTATCCCATTTAAGTCATTTGAAGGCACTAATAATAGTTTGTGGTAGGCTACAAACGAAGAATTAGGCCTTGTTTTCAATGGAAATTGTGAAGAAAATTATACCCACGTTTATTTACAAAAATCACCTTATGTGTGGATTAAAGTAACATGGTTCAAAAGAAGGTTTGAATCATTTAAAATAATAAGTACTGTAATACAGATAAACATCACAATATTTAGAGATCTTGGCAGAAAGCACAAGTTAGGGTAATTTTGGAAGTCTGTCCTTGAAGAATGAGTTGAGTTTTCATAGGTGGAGAAGAACCTCATGGATGAGCAGTGGCCTGAAGCTGCATGTGTCAATGGCTTGTTTAAGGTGTGTGTGCCACTGGATCCACTGGAGAGAGCCCCGGGTATGATATTATGGGAGATAACATTAGAAAAGGTGAAGAATTGATCACCTTGCTTCAATTCTCGAAATGCTCATTCACCTTCTGTGCTGCAGGAAGTGCCATCTTTCAAAGTTCCAATTCACACACACACAATTCCCTCAGGAAAATTTCCAAGCTCTTGAGCAGAGCGACTAAGTCCCTTTATGACCGGGTCCTTACTCATCTCTTCCATGACTTCTCTCACCCCTACCCAACCTCTCCCCCATGCAAAGAATCTCACAAGCAGCACACATGGGACACTGTATTTACTATTGTATTTCTTCAGTCTATAACTCTTCCCTATCTCCACTTAACTAACTTGTACTCATCCTTCAGTACTCACACTGAATTTTACCTGCCCTGAGAAGATTTCCATTCACCACTCCTTCCCTGCCTATGAGACTGAGTTAGGTGCCCTTTTAATGTTTTCTTCCCATCACTGCACTTACCATACTGCATTGTAATTGCCTGTGTGCGTGTCTGTATAACTACTAGACTGTAAGCTCTTTGAGGGCAGGGACTATGTCTATCTTGTTCACAGTTGTATCCCCAGCACCCAGCACAGTGCCTGGCATATTGTAGGTGCTTAATAAATATTTGTTGAATGAATGAATGGATTGAATTGAGTTAATTTGATTAAGTGGAAGCAGAAAGACAGTATCTGTCCTCATTAATGGTCTCTAGAGTATGTGTTAACTAGATGATGAGTCAAAGTGAAGGCTGAAGTTTGGCTGATTTTATGACATCCACCTCAATGGAAGGAGTAGCTTAAACAAACAAAATGACTTGATGAATTTTCTGATTCGAGGAGATGCAAGTAATTTTACCTAGCAGGGGAATAATTTGTTTAGCTAGATAATACTTCTAAACATATCTTTCACTTAAGTCTGAGTGGATTATTGATATAAAATTAAGTTATATTTGTTATAACTCTACTTCTATATATTAAGAATAGTATACTATACTTAAATTTCTATATTTCTTACAGAATAATTTTGCCAAAAATGAAATTTAAATTTAACATTAGTACAAAGAGGTAACTATATCTGGACTCCCATTTGAGGAAATGCTACAAAACTATAAAATGTGCTTTTAAAATATTTATGTTTAAGTGAAAACATTTAGTTCCATAAAGAACTCAATTGCTATTAAGCAAGCAAGGTTGCCTTCTAGTGCAGAATTTCCTGAATAAATCAGGCAAAGCCAATTTTGAAGATTCAGTCAGCTAGTTAAACACATACAGTGACCACATTTGAAACATATGAAGAGCCCTCAGGAGAACCACTTTGATATTCAATTCAATCGCTACTACTGAAAATGCGAGCCCCACTGTTAATTGCTTTGGCCTTGCTTTAGGCTGTTGCCTGGTCTCCTTACTTGCTGACTATCAGCACTTTCCATTTCCCTTCAGAAAGGCACATAGTAGGTGTTCAGTATCTATTTGTCAATGCATAAACACAAGTTTATATATTGTCAGTATCAGTGAAAAAAATGTTCTAATAATCTTCCCAGAAAATAGAATATCCTAATTGTAATAGCAATGAGGTACTAACAGAAATAAGAACTAAGTGAAATGACATCCAGTAGTTTCTGAAAAGACAAATTGAAATTGTGCAGATCCATTTTCCTTATACTTATTAGGATGGTGGTGCTTGAAAAGTGCCTACTCGTGCACATTCGCAAAACGGTTTTAATTTCAGATAGTCCAACAGACAGACTAGAGTACTTAGAAATTTGTAAAATCAAATGCAGATGTAATAGGTGGTGTGTTTATATTTTCTAAATAGTACCCATAGTCTTTTTAAAAGAGAACTTTTAAGATTTTGCTAAATTATGGTGAGAAAGACACAAGATTTGCAAATTGTATCTCAAAAAACAGAGAGCTAAGTTATTTTCCATGAAAAAAGAATGGCCTGTGTATTTGTTTATCTTGCTCTGACTTTATTTTCTTTGAGGGGAAAAGTGGGCAGAGGAATGAGGGGAAATGAAAGGACAAACAAGACATTATAAAATCAGAAAGCTGGGTAAAAGGCCTACAGGGTTCCTCTGGGTAGCCAAAAGAACTTATGAGAATAGGCAATGTTTGACATTTGATTTTTCCATTGTTAGGTGTGTAATGTTTAATGTATTCCTCTTTCCATGACCTGCATGGGTGGTTTTTTCTTTTTAAAGATTTTATTGTTTTGAGAGGTGAGAGAGAGGAGGGAGGAGAGCCCAGAGTAGTCTCCATAGTTGTACATCATTAGTTTTGACATAGTTTCATTTCGCACAGGTGGATGTGAGGCTGCACAGGGCGGGAACTGAGCTGAGCCCTCCACCGCCACTCTCCGCATAGAATGAAGCACCCCACTTCAGCTCGTGGGTTTTCACGGGCCGGGGCAGGACTTGATCTCCCGACCTCACAGTTACAAGGCAAGCACTCAACCTGTTGAGCTATCTTGATATCCCCATGCATGGTTTTTGTGGTCAGATTAAAGGAGGGGTCAAAAAAGAAAATTCTAAATCTCAAGTTTGTGTTGACCCTAAGCCAGAAATAACCCTAATAATGTCTCCTTCCCACAGAAATGTGAGGAAATCTAGATTGGGATTTGTCCTTCTACATGGCCAAAAAAAAAAAAGTTTGATTGATCTGAAGATGGTAGGTTAAGAAGACATTCAGAATACAGTTTTGTTGTTGTTGTTGTTTGGTCACCTGTGCAGACAGCAAAGTGTCACCAATAATAAAATAAGCGTAAAATATTTATCATTATGTAATGATAGATAAGATCACTAAATATTCTGTTAAATTATAATGGCTTGAGTGAAGGCATTATTTAGCAGATTATAATCCTATACCAAACACTGAGTTTGCTTAAGTAGCAGATTATTGTGATTTCCTCCTTAGAATTCATACATTTGAACACTTCTAAAGTTCCTTCAGTGATTTAGTGATGGCTGAAAGCTGTGTTCACAGAAAGTTATTTCTGAAGTTAAATAGGTCTGTAATCATCAGCAATCAATATTTCAATGTACAATTGAATAAACTGATGGAATGAATAAAGGAATAAGTGAAGACCATCTAAAGAAGTTAGTGATCCCGACTGGTTGATAGTAAGTCTTCAATAAATCTTTGTGGGCCTCTTTCCTGCACAGAAACTTCTACAATTTTGACCTGAATTTCACTTGGAACTTTCAACAGATGAGGCCTACTTCCATGTTATTTGTCACAGCTTCACATCGAAATTATCCTGATAATCTCTCTCTTGTCCATATTCTCCTCCCAATATTTTTCTGCACTTATCTTTCTACTCACTTATCTTCCCACGGCCTCCCTCTCTCCCTGACTTTGCTACCTTTCTTTTTAATATTCTCAATATAAAGAAAATTTTCAATATCCACAATCTCTCCCCAGAGCATCGTCTGAGCTCCTGATTATATCACTTCATTGACTACAAATTTAGAAAGAACTATTATCCTTATAATTACCTTTGCTCCACGAGTAAAAACCCCTCCCTTCTGAAGTGTTATGTCATCTGACCATGCTGTCAAAATGGACTCCCTGCTATCTGTTTTGTCTGCTAACATTTTTGTCATTGCCTAACATTCATCCAGGACTGTGGTGTTTGGCTTAGTCTTCTTTTGCATCCCAAATTTTATTATCATCTTGAGCAACTTCAAGGTCAATGCAGATGCTACATGTAAGCCATAGTCCTGCCATTTCTTGACTCCTATCGGTCTTTGCCCCCATGTTATTTTTTTTAATTTGTTTTATTGTTTGAGAGGGGGTGGGGCAGAGCAGACTCCATAGTTGTACATCATTAGTTGTGACATAGTTTCATTCCACACAGGTGGATATGGGGCCACGCGGAGTTAAGAACTGAACCCAAGACCTCCTGCACAGGAGGTGAGGTCCTTCACTCCTGAGCCATCCAACAGTTACCAGTTGCACCACAGTTCAGCATGTGGGTCTTGCATGGGCCGGGGCTGGAATCGAACCCCAGACTTTGTGATTTAGAGGTAATCAAACCCCAGACTTTGTGAATTCAAGGTAAGCACTCAATCGCTGAGCTATCCCAGCATCCCTGCCACTATGTTAAGTCACCCATACCAATACATGTAGCAGGCCTATGATCATTTACCTTCTCATCTTACTCTAGATGACAACACAATTCTGTCCTTCCTTTCAAATCTTGTCACTGAATAGTGGCCTTATTTATCCCCTCTATTTCGTTCTCTCCCTTCACCAAAATGTCCATCTGAAGGTCACCAATTAATATCTGGTAGCCATATTAACATTCTCAATATGAAACTAATTGATCTATTCTTTAGCTTTTCCCCTAATCCTCTAATTATTCCTTCTTAGTCTACTTATGTTCCTCATTTTCGCCAACCAAACCTTACATGTTGATATTATTCAGGGTTGTATCTTGTGCCCCTTTCTCTTCGCATAGGACATATTCCACCTGGTTGATCTCACCAATATCAAGATATCTAGCATGTATACATTATTAACTCAAAAATCTCTGTCTTCGAATCTAGTATCATGCATTCAGTTTCCTACTGGCCACCTTTTTGACTTTCAATTGCAATGTGCAGAACTCCTCATCTTTCACTCTACGTCTCTCCCTGCTCTCCTATTTCATCTCAGTGAGTGGCACTACCACTTATCTAATCTCCTAAATTAAAAACATGAGCATCATTTTAGAACGCCTTTCCTTCAACTTTCACAACCAATTAATCAGCATCTTAAGTTTCTTGTATTTATCTCCCAAATCTCTCTTCACTGTCCAGTGCTCTTAATCTATACTATGCTGATATAATTCAGTAACTCATTTTTTCTCACAGTTGGTACTATGATTGTCTCCTACTAGGTCTCCTTGCTCCTTGTCTCACATATCCTCCTTCTAGGAAACTGAAATCTACTGATCTTAAATCTAACACTAATATCACCTTGCATTTAAGTTGCATTTTACAATTTACACACCACTCTATTAAAAAAAACTATGAAGCACAGGCAAGGCAGGTCTCATTATACCCATTTTATAAATGAGGAAATCAAATCACAGGGCAAGATAGATAAGTGACTTTCACAAGTATTAAGTGACAACACTACAATACTTTTAACTACACCTACAAATTTCACTATTCCTTCTCAGAACTCTTATACCAAAAAATCGTGGGTCAGGATTGGCATGGCATTTTTCAGGCATCTAATTCAATTAATGAGGTAGCTTCCTTTCTTGTAAAAGTAGATATAACACAACTCAGCTCACGGGTTGTTTTGAGAAGCAAATAAATTAATGTATAAAAAGCATATAGCACAATGCCTGCCCCATACCACAAAGCTCTCTTCCAGGTTTGATAAATTCAACCCTCACAGTACAGAGCATCACTTGAAATGATAAACTTTCAGAGAGTTAGTATAGGTAAATTTTATTTCTACGGTAGAAGCATTTATTTCAGTTATAGAAAAATAACACTATTTCAAAATCAAGGTAACTAAGCAGTATATTTTTTCCTTGTATACCCATACTCAAATATCACATATGGATTCAAGACATTCTTCAATTAACAAGGAACTCACACAGACAGAATCAAGGCAGTACCCACAGAAGAGATGTATTAAAGCTACATTATCAGCCCTGGAAATCGGAAAATACAAAGTGATCTTGTGCACTGAATCTCAACTGTAGTGTGCATTAGAATCACCTGGATTGTAGAAAAAGCACCTTCAGGAGACTGAAGGCAAATCACCAGGTTAAGTAAGCCCTTGGTCTCTGAATAAATGCCGAAGGGACTCAAGACACAAACTTTATTCCTCAGGTAGGGACAAAGACAAGATACAGAGATCAGTCATTTATTCACTGTGTGGCTCCTCTGAGCCCTTGATTCAGTAATAACATTAGATACAACTCAAGAACTGCTCTACAGATTAGGTCAGATAGTGTGTGATATAGGTGCTTCCTTATTTATGACACACAGCTACTATCATTATTTCATCATCATCATCTGATTCAGAGGACATTCTCCCCCCTACCCCCACTCCCAAATAGCTATTATTTATTTTAAAAATCAAATAAACACTCATTAGGTTCAAGCTCATGAACTACTAGTACTATTTTTATATTGGTATCAACTTGACTAGCTTCAACCATTCACTTACATTAAGATTTCAGTACATGGTTGAAATGACAATTTTTGTATCTAAACCAAGAAAATGAATTTGAAGAAGGGAATTAAAGCTTAAAGTATATTACTTCTAAAGCATTGATAGGTGAATGAAATATTTTTCAAAGTGACCCATTTTAGACCATCTCTGATGTTTACTGTATTGCTTATTTACTCAGTTTTGAATCTCGGTTTATAGATTGACACATGGAAATAAAATACCTATAATCTTCCTCACTTCCTATATTCTACATACTACACTGTAATGTTTCATAGTTAAAAGTTTTTGGCCACTTAAGTAACTACCCACATAAATATCTGAGGTTTCAATATTCTGAAACTATAAAACAAAGCTATAGAGGTGCAGTCAGGCTAGGATCCGGTTTTTCACCCTCAGCAATACTGACATTCTGGGTTGGATAATGGTTTTTTGTGGGGGGTTGTCCTGTGCATTGAAGGATATAGGCATCTTGGCTTCTACCCACTACATGCCAGTAGCAACCCATCCCACTTCTCAGTTTTGACAACCAAAAATGTCTCCAAACATTGCTCACTGTCTCCTGGAGGCAAAAATCACCCCCCTAGTTGAGAACCACTGAGCTAGAATTTGACATAGACATAATCGTAAAGGGAGTGAACAGTTATACAAGCTCTATGTAATTTTACTAAGGAGTACAGCACAATAGTTCCTGCTATACTGTTTATGCTAGGTCACACAGATTTTATAGAATACACTACTGAAGCACACAGTTACCCACACATAACTACTTTTTTCCTATTGAACACACTGACATTGAACAGGGAAAACACATAGCCAATCCTGCAATCCTAATACCTGATATAGAGAAAAATCTATGGTTTACAAAACAGTTGCTAACTGCAGACCTAGATAAGTCACTGCAAGTGCCCTTCCTTCTGAATGCGAAGCCGCTCTTTCTCCACCTGTAAGCGTTCCTTTTCAATCTGCAGCTTCTCCGATTCAAATTTCAAAAACTGCAGCCTATCTTTCTCCAGTTGCAAGCGTTCTCGCTCAAGTTTTAACTTCTCCGTTTCTATGTCCTGCGGCTGCAGGATGGACTTCTCTCCCGGGCCCAGCTCGCTCTCCAGCGCCGGCTTGTCGGCGCTGACTATCTGCAAGCGCAGCCGCTCGCGCGCGATCTGCAGCCGCTCCTTCTCCAGCTGCAGCCGCTCGTGCTCCATGTCCAGGTGCCGCAGCCGCTCGCGCTCGATCTGCAGCCGCTCCTTCTCCACCTGCAGCCTTTCGGCCTCGATATCCAGCCGTCGCTTCTCCAACTCTAGTTTCTGTTTCTCTATGTTTACAAGTAAGTGGGGCTCATCATATGCAGACTTTGAAGGCGTTGAGTTTAGCGTGAAAAACTCATCAATGTGGGGGAAATCAGGAAGCTCATTTTCCCTCCTGGAATCTGGTATAACTGATGACAGTATTTCTTCTTCCTCCTCAATCTCAAACTAAAAGAAGAGAGAAGCAATTTTCAGTATTATTTCTATTTCATGGAACTCTGAGTCATATTTATGAATGAATTACCTGCTGTCACTACTATACAACTGAGAGAATAATATATAGGGGAGAAAAGATGAATGAGATAAAGAAGACAAAAATGGAATGACTGTTACCGTATTTTCCGGCGTATAAGACGACCGGGCGTATAAGACGACCCCCTAATTTTACAGTTAAAACATAGGTTTAGGCCTATATTCGCTGTATAAGACTACCCCCCACTTCCAAGGCTGTAGTCTTATACAGCGAATATAGGCCTAAACCTATGTTTTAACTGTAAAATTAGGGGGTCGTCTTATACGCCGGAAAATACGGTATGTGCCATTTTTAAATTAGCTTGAAAATACAGGAACTTAACTGTTCCTGGGCTATAATGAACTGGCACATCAGAACTGAAGAAATGAAATGAAAAAGAGGACTTACTTCAGGGCTCTGGGGATCTCTTTCCTCCTCTTCCACTTTGACCTCAGTTAAGGATCCACCCGCGTCCCTGAAATCTGCCACATTTTGCCAATCAAAATTTGTATCATTTCGGAATCCAATCTTTTCGTCTATCTCTTCAGTAAGAGAGTCATCTAAATCAGATGTGGGAAGGGGAAAGCCTGAGCCAACCAGCTTAATGTTGGCCTTCATCCTCTTCCTCTTCATAAGTGCTCGCCAGTCCAGGTACCTCCTCTTCACTTCGGTCCCTGTCCTCTGTTCTCCTTCCCCCACAGCGTTCACACACTGTGCAATCTCCTCCCAAGCCATTCTCTTCATCACATTAATTGTTGTATTGAGCTGCTTGGAAAAAATGACTTCTTTCCTTTTTGTTATTTCTTTCAAAAGGGTTTGAGTTTCTTGGACACTAAAATTGCTTTTCCTTTTCCTTTTCAACTGCTTCATTTTTCTAACTTAAGTGTAGTTTTTACTATGAAGATGTGAAAAGAATTTGAGGAATGCTACAAAGTACAAGAATCAAGGACAATCCCTTGTTGACACTTTAAAAGTCAAGAGTTTTCGGTTCACTAGCAGAACAGGCAGGCTGGATAATCCTAAAGAGAAAAAAGTAAAAATCAATCAACTCACTGCTGCTGCAGTGTGCTTCAATCCATAAGCTACACAGGGCTCTAAACTGCCTACATTTCTGTCTCAGCCAGCAGCACCATAGTACCAGCTACCAATTTCCCTCACCTGGGCTGCTGTAACGGTTCCTAGCTAACAAAGTCAATTTAAACTTGAGAAGGACTGCTTTCTTTTGAGAGCCAAACTTTCTTATAAATAAAATGTCTTTAGATACCTCCCTCTATCTTCATTCAAAAGAATTAAGAATGAATTAGGAGTATATATATCAGGACCTTCCATAATTAGATTAAGCAACTGAGACACAATGGTTCATTCAACAAATATGTATTGAGTGCTTAAAACCTCCCAAAGTCTCTCTATACTCTTAGGAGGTAAATTTTCTCTCTCCACTCTTTCTCTCTCCCTATTCCAAACCCTATCTGAGCCCTACCTATATATCTTCATATCCACCTTTGTCAGTCTTGTCACCTGCAGTATCTACCCCAACTTACTTTCCCAGTCCTCCCTCTTGTCCAACACAAGTGTGCACACAGGCATATACAATACCCAGCATTCTGAAATTCCTCTAAATTCTAGATCAGCACTATCCAAGAAAAAATTTTAATCCTCTAAAAAGTAAAGAGAAACAGGTAAAATGATGATATATTTTATTTAACCTAATATAGCAAAATATTATCATTTCAATAATTAACGTAAAAAGCAATTGATAATTTTTTTTTTTTTTTTTTGGTACTAAATCTTCAAAGTCTGGTGGGTATTTTATAGCTTAATTTGGACTAGCCATACTTCAAGTGCTCAACAGCTTTATGTGGTTTTTGGCTACTTTATTAAATAGCAGTTCTAGCTTTCACGATCTTTGCCTTAGGAAAATCATACATGCATTCCTTTGTGCTTTCCAACTCTCACGATCTCCGCTCTTTTGTCTGGCTAATGACTACTCATCCTCAGCACTTGGCTTCAATGTCTGTTCTAGGATGCCTTCACTGTTCACATTCACCTAAAGCTAATATCTTTGCTACATGCTTCCACCATCAGTCTGCACTATAATCACTTATTTTACATTAGTAGTAGTAAGGGATCAAAGATGAATATACTACTCCTATTATCAAATAATTTATTTGATATACTCTAGTAAATAATATACTTTAGTAAAGCATACATGCATAAAAACTTTACCTGAAAAATTAGAATGGAGACTGGAAACTGAAAGTTGTAATACGGACTATCTAGGCTTGTATGTTAATTCTGCCACTTACTAGCTGTGCTCTTAAGCAAATTACTTAACCTTTTAAACTTATTTCCTAATCTACAAGTGGGAAAAACAATAGATTAGACTCATGATGTTTTGAGAATTAAATAAAATAATCCAATTAAGTTTACAATGCCTGAGCTATGGGAATCCCTCAACAAAAATAGCAGCTATTAACCATTTACTAGTAGGGTCTGGAAACAGTAAGTGAATACTTTTTCACTACATGAGTAATGTGAATACATGAAAAGTGCAAGATGAGAAGTAGTAACAAAATACCCTGGACGTTCAGAAGACATCTTTGATGGGACTAAGGAAGGTTGTGAGAAGTTATTAGCATTTTAACTTGGATCTTATAAAACAAATAGACTAATGGGGATCATTAATAAAGGGGAGAAACTAGGTTGGGGCCAAATGCCAGCAAATTAATATTGGCGTAATAAGATCCTCCCTATACTTTGCTAGAAAACTTACTGTAAGAGACAAATATATCTGTGAAAGTTCCCATATTTTTTAAATTCAAGCACATTACCTTTTAAAGGGAGGTAATATTACTGTAATAATATAAATACAAACTATAATATATAAAATATAAGCATATAATAAGCAATGACTGCAATTGTCAAGAGAATCCTAATTTATGCAGATATCTTAAGGTTTTGTTGCTCTTAGAATTTGAGATCAATTTAGTAACTGGATTGTAGTTAATCTATTGGTACATGGCAGAAATAAGTCCTTTAAAACTGATGAACTACTATCATTGACAAAATGCACTTTAACACATTTTAACCTCACTGAAATTGTTAGAATGTATCTTCAATTTCCAGTCAGCAATGGTTTCATTGTGTAAAAATCTTTGACATCTTCTGATGAATGTAAGAAAGTACCAAAATCAATGCACCAAAATTTGGTAGTTATGCTTGCAGGAACAGAAGCTAAGTTATGTTTCCAGGATTTTCTTTTTTCCTGTTTTCTCCTTTACATTTGGTACTCATATAACAGAGCTTGGGTTTTATGACATCCACTACTCAGTAATTTACTGAAATATTTGAGCTCCTACTGTGTGGCAGGCACATATTCTTGGTGCTTGGGATATAACACCTCACTAAAATGTGAAAAGATGCTATTTTAGATGTCAAATACAATCCCCTTTATACTGGCTGTCTTCTCTATCTTTACAGAAGGGAATTCAGAACCTGTAACCTCTAAAAATTCATAGATCTTCCATGCAGTCAGAGAATAGCCATTTTCCTAAAATCCAATCTCACAACCGTCCTTTACTGGTTGAAAATAGGTATGATGTAGTAGTTCACTTACGTAATCCTTGTGAAGATGATGTACTGCCAGTAGCATATTATAACTGAGCAATGTTTTCAAGGACTAATACTTAGGAATGAAGTTCCTAAATATTGCGTGGTGAGACAGAATTAAGAGGTCTGAGGAAAATCAGGCAGTGAATTCTGGTTCCAAAAAATTTTCAGGTACGTCCAACAAGAAAAGCATCACAATCTGCAAACTTTCCCCCACCCCCAACCCTTTTAATTAAAAGTGTGCCCCCCTCCTTGCCACCCCGATGTTCTTACAAGAAATTCACTTCCCTGCCAACTATGCTTTTTTCAAAAACTTCTGATAGGCAACTAAAGTTTACTTAAGGCTGCCTGTTAGCTGATTCATAAAATACCCCTTCCTCCCGGCCACTGGCTTTGGGACAGTCCTACCATAGCCCCCCTGGGAAGGATCGGGAAAGGGAATTCCCGGGAGGCCTCCTAGGGGCAGGGGGCGCGCACCAGGCGCGGTCACGACGCACAGGCTGCACCTGGTGGGGGATGCGGCATTCGGGAAGGAAATTCCGCTCAGGGTATTATTACATTACAGTCCCGCCTGGGTGCCCGGAAAGTTCCGCAGCCAGGTTTCAGCGGCCTGGGTGCACCCACCCTCCCGGGTCCCGCGGTAGCTGAGACTGGTACTTCTCCCAAGCGTCGTGGTCCCGCTACGCCGCAGAGCCGGGGCCAGAGCCGGCAGCGAGGGGCCAGCCACCTGCCGCTGACTCCATCGGGACCCTCGCCGCTGCGAGGGCACCCACCGTCCGCGGAGCCGCCGCCTCCCTAGCTTCCTCTGGGGCGGAACCACACACCTGCGACCCTCCGGCACCTCCACCCCGTCTCTTCTAAAGGGGAGGTAGGGTAAAAAAAAAAGATGCTTCATTGATTCCCCGCCTACCTGCTTCGCCAGCCTCGGTGCTGCCACCCATTGGCTGGCGTGGCTGCCGCTCGTTCGATGCAGCTCGTTCATTGGTCCAAAGGGTATTGCCGTTCTGGCTGACGGCCCGCCCCAGGTCTGGCCTCACAATGGGAGTCGAATCCCAAACCGGTTCCGGGTTAATGCCCTGGAATGCCGCCCCCTTGTGATTAGCGGCCTCCGGCTCTACGCTGTCTTTGGCCCCCAGCTCTGTCAGTCAAATGGGCTCTAGGAAACGATTGGCCTCCAGCGATCAGCTGCTGCGCGGTTCCGCCCGATTGGGACACTAGCCGCTTCATCTTCAAACTACTCCTGTCCCTAACCCTCACCTTTTAAAAGGGCAAAGAGGAAGCGAGACTGCTTTGCTCTAGCCGGTTCCTCGTCCATCGTCACCTGCTCAACCAACTACAACCTAGTTTGGCATCCGCCATTTCCCTGAGACTGCCCCTGCCAAAGGTCACTTGCTGGTCTCTCAGTATCTATTCACAAAAGAGTGCTTTCTTTTTTTTTTTTTTTTTTTTTTTTTTTTTTGCTTTTCCCTCAGTCTTCACCTTTCAACAACATTCCCCCTTTTTCCTTCTTCCTTACCCTAACTCCTTTGCCTCTTTCAGGTTCTAGACTTGTTCGTGGCCTTGTGACTTAGTTTGCACTGTACTGTTCCTAAAGATTTCTCTTGACATCTTCCCCACTACGCCCAGGATTCCTTTTAAAAGTAGTTGCTGAAAAAGCCTTTCTTTCCATTCACTCTACCTCCACTTCCAAGTTGTCCCTCTAATGTAGGTAGGTCTTCCAGATAAAAGAAAGGATGCCCAGCTGAACTTGAAGTTCAGATAAATAATAGTTTTTAATATAAGTATGTCCCGTGCAATGTTTGGCATCTTGTATTTTTATTTGCTAGATCTGGCAACCCTATCCCATCACGGTCAGGACCTTGCCTCTGACAGCTTTGGTATCATGTTCCATGTGGATGGGTTTTTCTTGTTCACTGTTGTAACTTCTTTGCATAGCACAAGGCCTAGAATATAATAGGCACTCAAAAGAGATGTGATAAATTAGTAATGGAATATTTTGGATGAATGGTGAATCCTTGCTGGATAGTCTTAGAGAAACTCTCTTCCATAAAGTAGGAAGTATTTAATGAAATATGCTCTTTGAAATGTAATGATCAGTTTAAGTTTAATCTTTCAGATATTTACACAAGATTTCGTTAATGAAGTATGTTTATACTTTTGCTTAAGTAAAACAAAAATAACCTTTGTTGTTTTGAAAAATCATGAGAATGTGTATTTTATAATTATGGTTTTTGTGTGTGGTGAATGTTTTTTGGGTAAGCGCAGTGAGATAGTAAGAGAACTATCTATCCCCATTGTGACAGGACACTTCTTCTCTGTCCCCTTGGAGATTCTGTCCACCATATGAATCTATTTATTTCCTTCAGTAACAGGGATAAGACCTAGAATGAGTACGTGTTAAGAACTTTCTGCCTTGTATCATGAACTCTTTAAGCTTTCTCAGATGAACCTCCGCCTCGTTGTTGATTACAGGACCTTTTCCAGATATCCTCACTATATTTTTCTCATGTATGTGAGTGGATATGGCCCAACAAGTGAGAGATTGAAGGTAATCGAAAACGTGTAATATTAGTACCCCATTACCAACCTGATAATCTGTTTACTGATTTTATTTTTGTAAATATTAATTTCAGGCTAGAGATTTGACCCAAAGGTACTTAATACACTTATTCTAGAACTGGCCTGTACAAGTGCAGTTGCCACTAATCTAATTAACCCTTGAAATCTGGCTAGTACAGCCAAAAAACTGAATTTTAATTGTATTTAATTTTAACGTAAAAACTGCCATTCAATTCAGGGACTAGATAATGTCTAAGTATGTTAGGAAAACTTGAGTTATGTGAATCTACTTTTTCAACTGTAAATTTTGAAATCTAAATACAGATCAAGATTTCTTTTTGTTTGTTTATTTTAAGATGAATTATATTGGGCCTTCATTGTTTGATAACCAGATCAAGTATATCTGATAAAATAACTTAGCATCTGAACTGAGATATGCTGTAGTGTAAAATATACACAGGATTTCAAAGATTTAGTATGAACATATGAAATGTCTCATTGATAATTTTATATTGATTATAATTTGATACAATTGGGTTAATGAAAATATATTATTATAAATTAATAGTTCCTGTGGGATTTTGCTTTTTAAAATGAGTCTAATAGGAAATTTAAATTTATATACATGGTTTGCATCATATTTCTATTAGACAGTTCTGTTCTACTTGTGCCTGGCCACAACTTATTAAAAGTCTTTGACCAAGAATATAATAGTTAACTCGAGTATTTATTTAAAGGCTTATTATTTAACCAAAGGGAAAGAAAAAGTTGCCCATGGAAAATATAGATCAATTGTAAATTTAGTCTTGCAATTTGGAATATGTGCCTGGTGACTTCCTATTTGAAGCTAAAAATCACTTTTGGTATATGTACATTTTTGGTTTGCCTCTCCTATTTGGCAGTCAAAGAGGCTTCTTGTTGAATAATAATTTTAGCCATTTTGTAGGCTGACCACCTTTTTCTTTGAGTCTCCTGCAGAATGGGTTTTATTTTTGTAAAGTAATCTATATTTTAAATCATTTGATCCCAAATACATCCTGAATATTTAGTTAAAATTGATCTAGACCTTTTTGCATAGTGTATCAACAGAAAAATATGTACATACAATTCACTTTAGTAGTAAGTATTTTTCATATGGTTTTCTGAGTTTGAAAAATTACTGTGAATTTTTGTAACCTCTTGGTTGGGTTTCTAAATGCGCATTCTTGAGTTCCTTTAATAAGCATTGTATGGATTTTTGGAGTTGGGAGCTTTTTATTCACTGGCTAGTTCTCTTTCCTCAACTCGTTTAAAAAATAAGTACTGAGTACTATTCTGTGTAAGTACTAATCTAAGGGCTTCATGTACGTTAATCTATTTATTATAACTCCCCTATATGGGACGTTACTAGCTTTTCTCACATTTTTAGATGTGGAAACTGAGGCAAACACTGTTAAGTTTCTTTCTAAGGTTGCACTTAGTAAGTGGCAAAGCTGAAGTTTAAACCCAAATAGTCTGTACAACTGAAACCCATGATGTACCATCACTCAAAATGGATGTGATTGCTACCTGCAAGGAGAGTAGTTATGTGGTGGCCAAAACATTTGAAAAGATTTTAGTGGAGTAGGGGTACAATAAAACTACCGCTGCAAAAAACTGTCTTTTTCTGTAGGACTGTGTTGTAATCTCCTTAGAGGCAGAGATCATGTCCCTTTCTTTTATTTCTAGCACCTAGCACAGACTTTGCATTTACTGTTTATTCCCAAATAAATTTAGATTTGGGATTGTGGAGTAGACAGTGGTCATATAATTCCTTTGAACCAGTCGCCTTAGTCAGTAACTCCATCATTGGTTAGTAGCTGATGGAATGCTTTTCTGTACTACATTGTCTATTGCTTTTACCTCACCAGTTTCCATGGAATACCTTCTAAACACCATAGCCCATTTTGTCCATGGGCTAAATTTGTTCCAAATTTTTTTTTCCTATTCAGATTATTTGTCTCTGGGGAGTAACAGTAGCTGTGAATAATATAACACTAGCACAAATGTAAATGGGATCCTGATTGGCCTAGAAAATTTGCTATTGGTTACTCAACTCATTTAAATTTTTAGAGATATAAGCAGTGATTCCTGGCAAGACCGTTTGTGTTGTTCAACTATAAAAGCAAGAGAAAAGGCAGAGGGGACACAGAAAGTAGGGAGAGGTGCATTTTCAAGATCCAAAAATAGGGAGTACCTCAAGTTTTATCCTATCCCACATTCCCAAACACTGCTTTTATACCATTTAACACATTACACCGCACACAAACACAAAATTAGTGATCAACCTGAGACCACATCATGGGTCTGTTAGCTTCTGCTCTGAGTTTTGTCTACTTTATTATGTTCTACTTCAAGAGTCATATTCTTCCACTTCAAGTAGCATGTTCATCTATATCAGATTGATTTCTCAAAAACTCCATGACATGAGAAACAAAAGATTAAAAACTTAAGACTATATAGACTTACACTGTGTTCTTTCCAAATTCCTCCCATTCCCATTATTCCTAACTCAAAAATATAACAACCACTACACTTGCTACATGCTTACTCAATACTAGACACTATCAGGTACATCGCACAATTATCGTTTAAAGGAATTTACAGTTAGGAAAACTGAGGCATGGAATTTAAGACATATAACTATTATGAAAAAGGAAACTGAAGGTCAGAAAGTTAGGGGGCTTACTCAAGATCACACAGCAAGGAAGCAGCAGAACTAAGATAGCTCTTTGTGATTCTAGCCCCATGCTTTACCTAGCCATTATGAACACTTTGAGAAATCAATGATTTTTCTAAATTACTATAGAGCTGAATAAACTTTCAGAAATAAGTGGAAACGTGTATAGCTGTTGATGGTCCCTTTAAGAATTTTTTGCTCTGTCTTCATTCAGATCTCTCTACCTTTTCATATATATATATATATTTTTATTTTTTTTTTGGTTCTTCTTATACTATCTAGAATTCTGTTACATTATCACCAACTTTCCTTTTTAATATCCCTTCTTCTACCCTGCATTCTCATTACTCTCTCTCTACTTTTTCTTCTAAATTTCTTCCTATTTTTCTCTATTAATCAGAAACATATAACTAAAGTATGTTTCTACAATTACATATAATAATTTAATAGTAATGTAATATTTTATTTTCTATTAAGTTTAAAAGTAGATGAACAGATCATGTATTTTCTTAAACAAACAAAAAAGCTCCTCAAAACTCCAGTACTTTCTTTACTAATTTTGTGGCCCTTTAATGGTCATTATTCTGTTTATTTCTCCTAAAAAGAAACTAAACAAATTCTTCTTTATCCATTAATATTTAATGATAAATTTCAACATATCATTAAGTGAATTTTATGCATTTAGAAGGCTGATTTTTTTTGAATTGTTAAGTTTATAGGTGTGACATTGGTTGGTAAAAATTACATAGGTTCTAAGTGTACAATTCTACATTACATCGTTTATGTATTGCATTGTGTTCTCACCACCCAGAGTCGGTTTTCTTTTCATCACCATATATTTGATGCCCCTCCCCACTCCCCCTACCCACTTACCACTAAACTATTGACTATGTTCATGAGTTTTTGCTTGTTACTTTCAGTTCTATATTCCACATAAAAGTGAATTCATATGGTCCTTGATTTTTTTGCAGTCTGACTTATCTCACTTAATGTGATGATCTCAAGTTCTATCCATGTTGTCACAAATGGCTGTATTTCATCTTTTCTTATTGCTGAGTAATATTCTATTGTGTAAATGTGCTATAACTTTTTTATCCAGTCATCTGTCAAAGGAAACTTTGATTGTTTCCACCACTTGACCACTGTGAACAGTGCTGTGATGAACATTGGGGTACATATATCTTTGCAGACTAAGGTTTTCATGTGTTTTGGGTAGATGCACAGGAGAGAGATTGCTGGGTCTGTGGTAATTCTCTTCTTAATTTTTTGAGGATCCTCCACAAAAGGCTGATTTTTAATAACACCACATTGCTTTATTTTTGTTCTACTTTGAGTTTTTTCTCTATATTTTTCTAATTTGTAAGCATGTTTTTCAGATTGACTGAAGTGCAGCAAAGTGTGTCTCATCTGTGTCCTAGTGCTAGAAAACATTTGCATACATCTTGTGCATCAATAGTGCTGGTCTTCCTTCCTTCTTGGGGGCTTGAAAGGGTCTTTATTTTAATAGAATTTGGAAATGGTGTTAGAATCCAAGGTTTCATTACTATAGCAACAGAGACTAGAAAGACTAAATGTCAAATACATTCAATGTTGCCATAGTGACAATCACTTGCTTTACCAAATATGTTCTGGTCAGTTTTTAAAATATGCTCATATATATGAATGCTCAAAAAGGGGAGAAAAAGTTCAAAATCATTTAAGAAAGAAAGAAGCCCTTCAAAAGATGAAAGCAATTTGTTTCACTGTCCATTATTTAATAAGAAAGCCACAGAATTCACAACAAGGACATAAGGGAAATATTAATGGAAATTCTCATTTCTATTTGAAAAAGTATTCTTCCTATTTGCAGTCAGGGAAATTGAAGCATGAAGTTTAAGGCATGTCTGTATTGTCATTTCATGCTATTTCAACCATTTTTTTCTGAACTTCTGAAGATAGGAATCTTGCCACATTGAAATGGAAAACTTTTTCTTTTTAAGCGGTAGCAGTAGGCCCTCAAGCCTAGGCCTGCCAGTAAACTGAGCAGCCATTGCTGGCTTTGAAGAGGGAGCAAGGGAGCCATGAACCAAGGAATATGGTATTCTAGACACTGAAAGGCTGGAAATGAATTTGGACACAGTGACTCCAGTTTTGGAATGCTCACCTCCAGAACTGGAAGAGAATAAATGTATACTGCTTTAAGCCACCAGTTTTGAGTTGATTTGTTATAGTAGCCATGGGAAACTAATGCAATTTCCATATCCACATAAAAGAAACAAGCTCTAAGAGCAATAGTTCTGATTTTGATTTAGCAGACTTCCATGTACAAACTCTTCCCTCAGCCATTATAGCTGCCCCTACTTTCTAGTGAGCAAAAGAACTCCAGTCATACTGAAAATGTACAGAGGGACTATAAACGTAAGAAATAGTAAACGTTAAAAGACAAAAGCAAAAGTCAAAATTTTATAAATATATTGATAGCAATCAAAAATTATAACCAGATCAAACCAACACAGATGTCGCAATAACAATTTTCCCTCTAGAAAAATGATCGTCATATGCCTATAACAAAAAGGAAGTTTAAGGAATTGCTAAGTATTGTATGAAATCTCAGTGAACTCATAATGTGCTAGTTTTACTTTATGAGCATCAAATTTGATTAAACCATAAAAACTCATTAAGCATCTTACTTGGAATTCGTCCTTATCCATATTAAAAATTAAAACCTTTGAAATAGACCCTTATAAACCAAAACACAGCCCTTAAGTTTTGGAACACCTCTGAGGCAAACAGCATGAGATTAAATTTTGGGAAAGAGTGCATAATCATTGTTCCTTCAAGTTTTGTATTATGAATGGAAAGGAAATATCCATTGTGTAGATACGATGAGAAATTGGTATCAGGATCACAGCAATGCAAGGTTTTATAGGAAAGGCTGGATAAAAAGGGGGTTTGAAACATTTCTCTAAGCACAATTAAATCAGTTTTTTTAGGAAAAGCAATACAAGATAATCAGTGGTTGAATTAGAAATTTAATCAGATGGATATGTTTTAGCCATTAATATGCAAGTTTAAATCATATGCATTCATTACTTATTTTTTGTTGTTCCGATGGAGCAGTTTGATGTGGTAAAGATATCACTGGAGATAGATTAAAGGAGATGTAAGTTTGTAGAAGATTCTATTTTCGAACAATGGCCACAACAATATCTCCCATCTCCCATGTTGTTCTGCACTTTGACCTTACCATGCCCCCATTAAGCGAGTCTGTTCTCCTTGTTGAATCTGGAAAGTCCTGTGGCTACCTTGACCAAAAACAAACAAATCCCAATAACAACAACAACAAAACCCGCAGAAGTCATCCCATGCCAGTTTCAGACAATGCCCTTCACCGGCCTGGCAGCCACCATGGTAGAAGTGTGACCACCCTGATACTACCAAGCATGTAAGAAGTCCAGATGTGAAGAGGTCCTGGAGGATAAAACGTGATGTGGAGAAGGGAAGATGCCAAGAAGCACTGAGGCAGCAGGCATGTAGGTGAAGAAACCATCTTAGAAGTTGAATCTTTACCGTCTACCACAGCTGATGTCTCATGGGTTAGAAACAAATCAAAAAAGTCAAATCCTTCGGGAATTCCTGATTCATGGAAGTGGGGTAGGGGAGATACATTGGCGGTTCTATACCACTGAATTTTGACATGTATTGTTACATAGCAACAGATAAACAAAATAGGCTTCTTGCTCCATTTCTGTTATTTAGTAGTCCAGTGACTAAAATTCTTCATGTGCCTCTATAAGATATGGATGCTGATCCTTCCTTATCTACCTCATGTGCTTGCTACGATGTTCAAAGAAGGTAAATAGGTGAAAGTATTATGGAGGCACGATATTATTGCCTTAAAAAATGTCTATATAATGCTTATTTCTGGGTTCCCGTGTAGGTATGTTTTCATTACCTCATGATCATTCTTTTCAATTATGAACATAAATATTTGAGATTAGGTCACTATATTCCTTTTGCAGCCTCTGTGGTAGCTTTCAATTTAGGTAGAATATCTTTTATGAAACACAGAAATTACCCTATTATATTATTTTAATAACAATTTTTCAATTACTAGCATTTTTCCTTCCCAATATATTTTATATTTCAGTTCAATATGATTAGAAAGCACCCCTACATTCTTTTCTAAGTCATCAAATTTTCCAATCATTTGAACAAATCATAAAGCCTTAAAGGAATTCTATGGCTTGTTGTTTCTTAACTATGGTTCTTTGAATGAGGAAATAAAAATCAATTGGGCTTCTCTAAATAATAGAAAAGCAAAAAAGGAATCAAGAAAGCAGTAAAATTGTATTGGCTGTTTGTTTTTATTTCCATAGAGCAAGCATATTTTAATTTACAGTCAGCTGAGAGACTCTTAATCTGCAGAATTGGTCAATAATGTAGCTCAATCATTCTCAAACTTTGAGACACTCTAGTTAATGAAGGAAGGGCTCAATTTTCAATAATAATTCCCATGGATAATAACTTTATAATGTTGAACAAAGGCTAATTTTTTTCTAGTAATAAAGTAGGAAACGTTGACCAAATAAATTTTAAAAACTGTGCTACTTACAACCACAACTTCTTGGAATTACATGTTCTAGTCAATTTAATAAGCTGATTATTAAAAATTTTCATGGAGAGGTAGTGTAGTTTCAAGAAAATAGTTCTAGGTTCTATCCTGAGCTGCTCTTCTTACTATTATAGTATATCTTCAGGCAAGTGATACAACCATGTAAGCCTCAATCAACTCATCTCAACTCATAAAATGGAGATTATGATATCTGTGTAATTAGCATTATGATGGTTAATGAAAAATGGACGTGAAGTGCCTATCATTATACTTTATGTCTCAGAGCTTTAATTGGAATTTGTTGCTTTGATATCTATCTTGATGTCAGGACTGGCCATTGTGCTGCCTGTGTCGCGAAGATTCGCCTTGTCACTTCTGTAATCACTATTATCAGTCTTATTCCCACTACTTAATTTTGCTCCTGATGGGTCAGGGGTAAACCCTGTCTTCACCAGAGGCTGCTGAAAGGATAACCTCATATTTTAACTCACTAATAGTCCCCTTTTTCTAGATAAGCTTCCCTTGAACTTGGTTAGTAGAAAGTTGAATCCTGCCCCAATCTGCCCCCCTCACCCCCACCACCGTGCCCAATCAATCAGAGGGCCAGAAAGTTCCCAAGGGTTGGGGGAGCCAATGCTACTTCCCTCCACCCCTCCCCAAAATCACACAACACACTTCTGTGAGACTCATAATTATAATGGGTCTTATTTGACTGTCTCAAAGTCTGTAGGACTCCTACTGACTTACTGTTCCTCATGCTAGACTTCCCATGAGGTGTACTCTCTCTCCTAAAGCCATAGGGACATCTCATCAAAAGATTTCTGAGAGCTTGTTGATGATGATTTTCTACATGGCAAGTTCTTTACCCCACCCCCCCCCCTTCCCCCTTAATCTTTACTATGAAATCACCTACTTTATCAAGTCAGAGGTCAAAGGTCAGTTCTGGGTCTAGGCCTGCCTTGAGAGTATCATATAGCTGGTAAGACTCAGTCTAGGTGAAGATGTTTCTCCTTTGATTTACCTTTCTCACATAGTAACAAAGAGACCAGGGCAAAAAAGGGAAAGAAAACAGGGCCCTGAACTTTATTCCACTTAAGAATATGTTTCGGCAAGTAGGTCACACATACTTGCAACTTAAAAAAAATTAAATCAATACAGTAATCAATCAAAGATCCATTAAGCTATGAATTAGCAGCTATAGATCTGTGTTGTCTTTAAGGGATAAAATGTTCAGAGTCCTTATTTTAAAAGGATTTGACATAGCATATATCATTTGTCTCTACTACTAAAAAGACACGATAGTCAACATAGCCATTTACTTTACCAAAAGATAACATAACCAAACATTAAATACTGTTATGAGAATGCTGAAATATTATTATTAAATGTTTATGGAGCATCCACAGGATGAATTGTAATCTATTGGGTACTTTGGGATCACTGTAATTTTAGTTAGAGCACTCCTTGCCCTCAGAAAATTTAGAATGAAATAAGGAAAAAAAGCAGGTAAATGTTAGGTATAATATAGTAAATTAATTTATTTAATATCAACTATAAAATGATTTCTTATTGAGTAAAGGTACTATTTAAAAATTAGGTTACTTCATACTAGTCTCTCTTTAAATCTGCATATTAAGTTAAAAGCCATAGAATTATATTTAAAAAGAAATGTATGACTTAAAATTTCAAAATTAGAAAGAGGATCAATAATAAAAACGAATTCTCACATGGTGCTGTTTCAGGCCTGGCACCATTTAAAGAGTTCTGTGTCTGTTAACACTGAATTCTCACAAGGATCTTCTGAGGATACATCTGTTATACCCATTTTTCAGAGGAAGAAACTGAGTCACTAAGGTGCTAAATAGCTTAGTGATAGAGTCATCTAGCTCCCTACACAAAATTCCTAGTGAAGGGAATTAATAGTGAAAGAAGAATGATTTGTTCAAATAAAAATAATTTCTCATTGCAAAATTGATTAAATCTCTCCAATGTTTGCAAATATAGAACCATTGAAAGTCTAAGCCAAGAAACATTGAGAAAACTATGAATTTTTAATATAACATTTTTGTTATAGGCCTTTTTTCTGATGAAATATTTACTTTAAGCCATTGTGGATAAATATATTAGTAGGAATTAGTTTATGTAGCTTTTTAAAATATAGGATATAGGTAAGAAAAATAAGATAAGGAGGAAAGCCTAATGGAGGAGAAAAAGATAATTAATCTTATTTGACAATTCGACCTGGAACTGGCCTTAAATGAGATGATTGGCCTTCAGTAGATAATTTTATCACCTGCAATAGTTAGTGTTGGCTATTAAATTGTTCTATAATGTGTTTAGATTGGTTTTGGTATTGGTTCTGATATTGGTGCAGAGAAATATTCAGATTTCTAGAAACTTATTCCACAAGTATTAATTAGGCACCTCTGATGTACCAGGTACTGAGATATATCAGTGAAACAAAATAGACAAAGATCTGCCCTTTGGGGGAACTGAAAGCTTATCAGAGGGAGACATAAAATATAACTATATAGTACATTAGAAGATAAGCGATGCCATGGGATAAATAAAGGAAGAGCAGAATGTGAGGGGTTGGAGGCTTTTGGGGTAGAGGGGTGGTTGGAGGTTTAAACAGAGTGTTAGCATTAGCATCATTGAGATGGTGACGTTTGAGCTGAGCTGTGAGGGCAGGGGGGATGTAGCCATGCAGGTAGCTGGGGGAGAGTAGTCTAAGCAAAGGAAGCAGCCAGTGTAAAAGCCCTCAGGAGGAACTGCCTGTGCTGAGTGAATAAAGGGCGAGAGAAAGAGAAGTCAGAGAGATATGAGGGCATGGCTGCACTATATGGGCTTTGGTGTTCTTAGATTTGGAGCCACTGGAAGGTTTTGACTGGAAGAGTGCAATGATCTGACCTACTTGGATCTTAATGGTATCACTCTGGGTGCTGGGTTGAGAACAGACAGCAGGAGTAGGTAGTGGAAGCAGAGAGACTAATCAAGAGGCTAGTCCACTGATCCAGATAAGGTGGAGGCAGAGAAAGTGGTGATTTTGGTTATTTCTCAAAGGGGTAGCCTACAGAAATTCCTGATAGATGGGAAACAGTGGTGAGCAAGAAAAGTTGAATGGCTACAGGAACCTTCGGCATGAGGAAATGGAAGGATAGAAATGCCATTACTGAGTGTCCGGGTTTTAAGACAGTATAGTAGGAATTGAGCTTTGGAAATCTTAAGTTCTTCTACAGAAACGTGGACTTCATCTAGGTCCCAGTCTAGGAAATTGTGGTGCTTGAATTATAATGCACAAGAAGAAACCATTTTCTATAATTAAGCATCAGGGTCATCATGTGTATGCTTCTCATGTCTTCAGAGGGATCAGTATGTTACAGTGGAGCTTTATAAGAAAGTCTGGGCCCAGCCATTGCATTTTAGTGCATCTTACTTGGACTCAACAGAACCTGTAATTCCAGATCCCTCCTGTTCCCCAAGTGCTACAGTTTCTATTTCCCTTCAAAGGCATAGACGGTCATAACTCCTGACCATATGTAAGTGTAGCCCACTTAAGTCCAGAGATGTTGGCTGAGCTCGGCACGGTTGAGGAAAGACAGTTTAGAGCAGCTGTTGATCTAACTTCTCTTAAAGAATCAGTGGTGTCTTTAACTCTCTCCAAGGTTCTGACTCAGCATTGTCTAGATTCCCTCGATATTCCTGGTCACATGGAATTTATACCACTTGCCTCTGCTTCCTTTCACTCCCCTGATGCTGCATTAATTACAGCTGCAGGATCCTGGAGGGCTCTTAAATTATTAGTGGCAAGGGTCATTATTCATCAGTGGAGTTTTTCATGACTGGCCATCCCCATTTTTATTACCAAATATAAACAAGCTGGCCTCTGCACATTTTCTTAAGTCTGTGCTAGACTGGTGAGGATGTATGCTTGGGGAACAGATGAAACATGGTAATTGTAACCAGTTTACCTGGTGCAAAAATATTAAAGTAGCACTCCACATACTGAGAGTTTGCCAACATGATACTTTATATCGGGCTGGATACAGGCTGGGAAAATATTGAGAAAATACTGAGAGAAATATTTTTGCATTTTGTTCATTCAAGGATTTACACATTTTTCTCCATTGAAGTTTGTGAAATAGGCCATAGGTTTGAAATTCCTCATAGACTGCTAAGTGCTCTCACCCATTTTATGACCTCTCTAGGGTTCTGTGATCTGGATATCTGACCCTTGCACTCAGTGTGTGCAGGAGATCTGGGCTTCATTCTCCATCTGACATCAGCCACAGGAGCCACAGTTGAACTTGAGAGCTGTGGGATGAGGAGCAAAAGGAAATTCTCATCTGGGCAGGGCAGATGTGAAAGCCAATGAACTAAGGCCCTGAGAGAGAGAGAGAGAGAGAGAGAGAGAGAGAGAGAGAGAGAGAGAGAGAATAAAAATGGGTCCAAATCAAAAGTGTTAGCAACAGAGATCAGAGAAAATTAAACCTGGGACTCGGAGAAGTGGCTGGATACTAGTGCGTTCAAGGAGAACAGGGAACACATCTGATTGTCTTGCTATTATATCCTCCAGCTTCATATAGTGAAGGCATAAATGAGAAAGAATGAAGAAATGAGAAACTCATGGTTCAGCTTAAGAGGGAATGTTTAGGGCCAAGACAAAGCAAAACTGTATTAGGCAAAGTTTTCCGTTGTCCCATCAATCCCCTCTGCCAAGGTAGAATTGGGTACTTTTCAGATTTAACATTTTATCTCTAATTGTATGTTGGAGAGTTGGGGGAAGATGGCTGCAGCTGAAATCAAGCAAGAAGAAAGAGAGGGAGGAGCCAGAGACACCCACTGAACGTTTTCAGTTGCCACACACCAAGCCAAGCATGCCACATGAATTGTCTGACTTAATTATCATACCATTTTGTGGGAGATATAGCTGTTATCTGTTTTACTGACAGGATGTGTAAGTTAACTTGCTCAAGCTTATATGGCTTTTTAACTACTTTCTATGGCAGAACTGAGATTCAAACCCAGGCCTCTCTCACTTCAGAGCTGGGTTCTCAACCTCTGCCCTCGTACGTCTCCTGACTTGCTCACCAATAGCAATTATTTGCAGTGCTTGTTGAAAATATGAGTTCAGGACCTTAATCTAGCATGATTAAATCAAAATTTCTAAGAGTGAGGTCCTAGATTCAGTATTTTTCACAGGCACCCCAGGTGATTTATTTTTTGAAGCAAGTTTTGGGAACACTGCCTGACATGATCTATTCCTGGAAGACAACCCATTTCAAAAATTATTGCTCAGAGCTTCAATAGTTCACTCATCAATGGAGGAAGTTTAGATGCATTAAACAAGGGGTTTCCAACCTTTTGGCTTCCCTGGGCCATACTGGGAGGATAGTCTAGGGCCACACAAAAAATATACTAACACTAATAGTGATAACTGCTGAGCTAAAAATATATATATATTGGAAAAAAAACAACCCCAAAAAACCAATCTCATAATGTTTTAAGAAAGTTTATGAATTTGTGTTGGCCATATTTAAAGCCGTGCTGGGCTGCATGTGGACCATGGGCCACAGATTGGACAAACTTGCTTTACACTATTAAATAATTTTCTTTTTAAAAATACTTAGAAACAAAAGTGCAAATTATTTTGTGCTTTTAAGAGAAATGTGAATGGATTTGTTAAAAGGTTGTTTAAAAAGGAGCTATAAATAGTTTGAATTCCAATTAATGTTTCATAACATAAATGGATGGTTCATCTTTGAAAGAAAAACATTAAGGTTAATTGGGTTTTCAAATTTGGAAAGCCTACAGGGAAAGGCTTTTCTTGATTAAAAATTATAAACTCATTTTATAGCATACGTTTCAGTCAGGGTTAGGGAAGGGTAATTAACTTCCCTTGAAAGCTTCACTAATTACCAGTAGAGCAAAAACAGGTTGAACAAACCCTGAACTTGGGGAAATGCAAAAATATTTGTCAGGTGCAGTAGAATCTAACACTTTAAATACTAGGATGATCTGTTTAATATTTATAGTCAAATTTTATTTGTAAGATTGCTCACAGATTTCTTGAGTTGCTCATGAATACTTAATTTGCTATCTTAGGTTCAGTCTCATTAAGTCTTTAAAAACTGCAATAAGTCCAAAGAAACTTTATCAATAAACATGGGTTTTATAAAAGTATTTAAAATATAGTCTGCAGTTTTAACTAAATAATGTGCATTAGGTAGGTTGGTTTAGTGCTGCATTACCTAAAAATTCACTATTTTGTAGTTTCCAAAACCTCAAAATACTTTATATATATTTATTTTTAAACTGTATATTCATAGTGAAAAGAGTATTACTTATTTAGTATTATTTCCTCTGGAAAATGTACATATAACTCAATTAAAACCTATATATTGTCTAAATTGCTATATATAATTTTTGACAAAACATGTTTTGTAACTTGCATTGTAAATTCATAAGAGTCTATAGCACAATATGAAGTAAATCTTAGTGATTGTTAAGGGGACAAACTACTAATAATATGCTCCTAGCAATTTATTTTCTCTGTGTGAAGATTACATGTTGTCACTGAGGGGCTTTTCTCTTTATTTTTTCACTAGTTGGGGGAAAGGGGTACATTCAGGGAGGTTCAGAATTTAGAGAAAGAACTTCAAATGCCAGAGCATCAGTTTGAGATTGTTAAACGTTCTGTTTAATAACTTAAGAGGAAAGCTTCCCGGGGGTGCTGAGAGTATTAAAATGTTGGCTGAGACAGGAGGCCTTCAGTTTAAGGGAGCATCCCCAACAACCTGGTAGCAGGTCAATTCCCTAAAATATCCTTAACATTTTCAATAAACTTTGTTAAAGAGAAGGATGAGTCAGTGTTTGAGGGCAAAGTGAACTGCAGAAAGCAGGAGGCACGTGGACAGTTGTGGGCACTAAGGGAAGAAGTCTAGAGCAGTTTGGACCAAGGGTTAACGAGAGAACCAGAAAGCCTCAGAAATTTAGAGAAAACAATGGGCCTTAGGCGGTCATGTGGATTAGGGCCAGTGTTGGATTTTTCAGGTGTTGAGTTTCCAAGGAGGAACTGTGTTTCAACCTGTGCGGTAGTCTAGAAGAGAGACTTGGAAGCCAAGATCATTTAGTAAATCATAGTTCATCACATAGAAAAACATTACAGAAAATAGGCCTGGCCAGAAGGAAAAAGTACAGGAACTGGAACTAAGGGAGTGTCTGTCCAATATACTGGTAAACATTTGAAAAGTCTTTCCATGGTATTAATTTCTCAGACTTTGACCCCTTCACTAGCTCCTCCCTACGAGCATTTGGCATGAGGTAGAAGGAGGCTCATGCCCTGGCAGCTGGCTGGCCCTTGCTGGCCTGGTGTCCAGTGAGACAGGGTCGGCCAGTGCCTGGCCCTGTACATTTCAGCTGGCTGCTGCTGCTGTCCCTTGTGGCTCAAGAACTTCTCGCGTGTTCTTGCTTAGCTCAGCCAGGGCCTGGAGGTCTCTCCCCACCTATGACTCATCTGAAGTCTAGCTGGTATTTTTTCAGACTAGGATGTCCACCTTGAAGTCTGTACTGCCAGGCATGTCATCACAGCCACAGAAGCCCCTCCTGCACCTCCCCCTCCCCCCACCTCCACCACCACACTCTTGAGTCATGCTGAGACTCTTCAGAGCCTTTCAGGCACCTGGGTACAGGGGTGGCAAGAAAATGAGAGCCTTAGTGTCCACCTTTTTCTACCTCTTTTATTTCTAATACCAATAGATACAAACAGAACATATTCTTTTCTGAGATACATTTTAATAAATTAATTATTTTATAGAATTGAAATGTTTTACTACATGCTAATATTGTTCACATGAACCTTCAAAAATGCTGATTTTATTTCTCATAGCATATGGCAAAAGCCCACGTTCCACTAGCAGGGAAATGAAATAAATTACTTGTGTATACGATGTAAGTAGCTATCGGCACCACCTCCCCAAGTGGGGAAAGGTCATTAAAGATATTATGTTCTTGTAGGAGAAATGGGGTTCTTCTATATCTACTAATGAAACTTGCAGTCATTGTCTTACCTAGTATTGTCTTTGAGAGGAAATAGAGAATTAGATATAAAGTCCACTGAGAACAGATAATCCCTAAGTACTAAAACTTAGGTGGTTAAATGACTTTGAAACTATAATTTCACTTTCAAAAACCAACTATGCATATACTATACAACTGTACAATCTACTATGATGTTTTCCTAAGGTGGACAATACTCTGACTAATGCAATTGCAAATAAAAAATGCTTCATTATTAAGTTTTACATGTACTAGCAAAAATGAAATATTATATAACTTAACCCAAACTCTGAGATTTTAAACATGAGAAAGATACCAAATATTACAAAAAGAAGTAAAAAATACATTAACAGATGACTAAAGTACAATATGATAGCATTCTAAAATGTAAAATCCTAATGTAAATCAAAACAGTTTCCTGTGCAGGTGAAAATAAGTTGCAAAATATACAATTATATTGAACCTATTCAACAATATAAGTATAATAAATATATTTTGCTTCACATATTGACTCAATAGAATATCAGTTATATGCAGGCACTGTGCTGATTGCTAGGTCCACAAATGATGAATATATGTCCCTATTCCTAAAAGCTTCCAATTAAATGAAGCAGACAGACATGTAAAGATATATTTACACCACAAATGATACTTTTAGAGAACTGCACTACTCTCAGTTGTTCCAGCAACCTTGTTACCCTCGGAACCAATAGCACGATTTGTTGAGCTAGTTAGACAGTTAGTGGTTGGGAATGTTGTCAAAGTTAATGAAAGGAATAAAGCTACCTGAGCCATAGAGTTATTTAATAATGGCATTATTTTATGGAAATATACTCTATCCAATTGCACTAACAGCACAGATGAATCTCCAAACTTAGATTATTACCGTAAGGCTAGTCTTTATTGATCTGTGAGCAAATTATCCTATCATTAACCACCAAGGAGGTGACTACTTTGGTTTCTATTTGTTGTATGCTTTTTAGAGTCTTTTTTTTAAGAAGTGTTTTTAAAATTCTGAAAACCATGTCTAATGACAGATGATTTAAAGACTTAACTAAAATTTTACTTTAGAATTCCTCTCCCAGAAAATATGTGTTTGTGATTATGTTGGTAGCAGATATGAGAGAGGGGCAGCAAGGCCCAAATTGGATTTACAGGAGCTACAGAGCTGGAATGAGTTGCCTGAATTATCAAGAGGTTATGCACTGGTGGTCAGGTGAAACCCAAATGTTGAACTTAATCTTTTTTTATATTTAATAATGCCATATACCTACTTTCAATTTTAGAAGACATTAGAATATTATAAATTTTTTATGTGCATTATCCAAATGTAGGCAACAGAGCTAAAATAGGGGCAGTTTTACAAGGAGAAACACATGCTTTGGCCATTATGGCAGGTTTTAAAGTACTAAGCATTTAAACAAGAAGGAAAATTAGTCTTTGATTTTAGAGAAACGGGAAACATGCTATTGTTTCAAATACTTGTGGAAACAGCAATCTAGGACCAAGGGCTGGAAGGTATCACAGGAAGGCAGAACTGCTGTTACTGTTAGGGAGAACTTTCTAACAGAACTGTTTGAAAATGGAGGTAACGAGCTCCTTACCCCTGAAAGCACTGAATTAGAAATTGGAAAAAATCATTTGTCAAGGGTGTTTTAGAATTTAGAGGGGCTTTTATGCCAGGTGGAGGAATATATTAGATACTAAGTTTATTTTCAAGTTTGAAAATGTATGATTTAGAAGTTATCTTCTGCTAAGTAAGTCTCATCCTCTGATTAAATTCCCTATTTACACATTAAATTTGATTAACCTTTAGTGTCATCAAATATAATTTATTTATAAATATATCTAGATTTTAAAGATATAGATATTCTTTCAAATCACACAATCTTTAAGTAGATTAACTACATTAACTATATAAGTACATTTGCAGCAAAATAAGAACAATAGTTCAGGAGAATATTTTAGATACTGGACTTTCAGTTTCTATTATATTTACTATAAAACAAATGTATACCTATGGTAGACAGAAAGAAAAATCACTGTTAGCAGCTTACTATAAATGTCAGCACCATTTACAGACTTATTCCTGAGTTATTAAAAAAGAGAAAAAGAACAAAGAACAAATTCCCTTCAATAAGAATGCTCCTGAAATTATATAGTGTTAAGGCTTAAGTCCTATTGAAATCTTGACTATGCAGAACTACTATAATCAAGGTACTCAGAATTCTCAAAATGCTAAACAAACTAGAGGAGGAAGTAGTCATGTCAGAAAAGTATTAAGGTAAAAACGTGTAAATAGAATGCAGAAATCTTTGGTTATGCATTCCTGTGTAGGAATTTTTTCAGCTATCATCTGCCACATGCCACAGTCTTTGATAACTTGTCTTATTCTAAATATGGCTTTGTAAAGTGGAATAGTTATTTCTTATGTTGAACAGAAATATTCCCTGTAAATTCCAGCCTTTATTTTTAGGTTGCCCTCCAGAGCTGCCTATAGAAAGATATTTTTGAGTCTTACACATTCAATTCTAAATATAAGAAAAGATAGTCCAGATACAGGAGCCAATAAAACTGATAATGATGACCTAACAGTTAACACTATTTATTCAACACTATTTAATCATTATATTTATTGCTTCCAGATCTCAAAATGCAAATAGATGCTTTCCTCTATACTTGATTCTCATTTTCAAACTATGTACCTTGAGCCAAGCACACTAAACACATGTTCAATTGATCTTCCTGTTATCTGGGAAAAATGGAATCATGTTGCAGAATGTGGTTGCTCCCAAATAAAATTCTAGTTTCCAGGGTAGTATGTAATGAAAACTGCTGTGATAAAGACATCTTTTCCTCCCCAAATTAGATTTGAGTGGTAATTTTGATTATGCAAATATTCTACATACTGCTCAGTCACAGAGGCAACAAATGAAAACAAACTCCAAATTTTTAATGAAGTTTGAAGATCACCCTAAGAATGTCCATTAACTGAATTGATCTCATACAAATATCGTATTTAATCTTTTTTTAACTTAATAATGCCATATACCTACTTTCAATTTTAGAAGACATTAGAATATTAGAATTCTTTTATGTGTGTATAATCCAAATACAGTGAAGCACACAGAATTTTCCCACAAGGATGAAAGCAATCTTTCAAGGATAATGAGCACAATCATTTTGTCTCTTATACTGTGGCACTGGCTAAAGGACAATAATGAATGAAAAGCAGATTTTAAAGGAAAAAAGGACTAAGGGAGGAGGCCATTGATAAAGGGATATTAGCTCCTCTTACCTAACCTTGCAGACAGGAAAAACAGCCCTTCTGAAGGTACTGAGTCATGCATGTCAGAGATTCTGAATGGAGGGTGAGAGCAGAATGATATATATGGTTCTTGGACAGTGAAGCCACAGCGATTGGCAAGGTCAGAAAGATAATAATGAGTTCAATCACTGACCTTGTGTGTGTGTGTTGGGGGGGGAGGAAGAGGGAGGGAGGGAGGGAGGGAGAGGGAGGGAGGTTCTTGTGGGATTTGATCCAGATAGATCAAATGAAAGTTCTACATTCATAAGATGTAAAACTGGAGGGAACAAGATTAGTTATTAACAGAGCCACACTCAACAAAAGGAACAGTACATAAAGGAAGAGTTTGGGGATTTATGACTAGACAGTACTTTCATTGCAGTTATAACTGATGAAGAGCCTCAGGTGCTGATGTAAAAGGATGTCAATAAGAAAAAATAAAAGTAATTGCAGCAATTGTAGAAACTTAAGACAGAAAATCTTGTGCATTATAAAGTATAGGAAACCAAATGCAGAGGGAGCCTGCTAGGCCTTGATAACAAGGATATTTCTAGAAACATTACTGTAATCAGTGACTAATGTTGGAAATGCAGATGATACAATAATGAAACAGATCAGGAAGGGGTTCTATTTTGCTATAGTTTCTCCTTTCTGTAAGACATGAACAAGTTCTAGAGCCAGTGATTAAAACAATATTTGCTTTAAACATATTTTAATTATTTATATATGCTAAAATATAAAAGAGTTCAGTAAATCCACATACATATAGGTCACCCACTGTGTTATGGTCTTAATTTGTTTTCAAAGCCACACACAAAGTACAAAGCCAACTAAGGTAGGCAGGGAGGTAGGCCATTCTACAGAATATTTTTTATGCACTGTCATCTGATTAGGGACAGTCCCTGATTTTGGAATGGCATGATAATGTAGTTTAGTATTTTCTTCTGAGTTGAAAAATATATTTGAAACGTACAATTACATACACTTTTATGGTAAAAGAAAAGAAGCTTCACTTGGGTGTATTTCCACTTTGGAACAGACTTTTGAAGGATATGTACATTTATAACATATAAACCTTTACTAGAGTGTGGGAAATGACATTTGATTCCAGAGAAAACCAATCTACACATTACCTGAGCTGTAAATCAGGGATTTTAAGACCTGAAAGGCTTGTATTTTTTAAACCAATTAAAGAAAGCATATCCTCTTGCAAGACAGAATCATCCTAGCTGAGAATAAAGATGATTGATTGATATCCTTTCACTGTGTGGGTTAAAGATGATTAGACACATAAACTGATGTAGGTTGTGAATGCTACTATGAATACCAAAAGTCCAGCCATTTGTTTTAAAGTTAGAAAATAATTCATTACAAATAATTTACTAAAGTAGTAAACCAACATGGCACTTTACACTTGGTATATATCATCAAAGAAACCTGATATGGTACTAATTTAAATGCTGAAATTCCTTACTGCAATGTAAATTTGGACATTTAAAGTTTAAAAAATGGAAAGAACATGATCCACTTATCTAGAGGTCAGATTTTCTACATCCTTAATTTTGTTGGAACCTGGGCATGATACAGAAAAGTATTTTAGCATTTCCATCCCAGAATGCAAGAACTTCACTCAGTGGGTTATACTCATATGTTAAGATAAACTGAGGTCAGATGTAACTTAGAACTAATAATTAAGTCAAGAATGTTAATTTACTAAGACTGCTCTGGGTGTGCGTGCTTGCTGTGTCTTTCCTCAAACAAAAATAAATCTTTAAAATTTTTTTACTAAGCACGAGCCAGAAAATGAGAGAGATAAGGTAGTGCTAGAAACTGATACCAACCAACACTGAGAACTAATAGAAAGAGCAGTTTTAAAAGCATTTCAGAAAGTGCAGTTGTCATTACAGAATTATAACATGGTACATTATGCTTGTAATGAAGTGCTGAACCATAAGAAAAGTTAAGCTATGTTTAGTATACAATTTACAAAACTGGGGAAATACATTTCATTTTAGAAAAAATTATCAACAAACAATGGTGAAAGAAAAGGATTTAGAAGAAGCTAAACGATCAGAAAGGATAGGAAATCAACAACTCTTATACGTGTAGTAGCAAGGTAGGATTCTTCTTTTAAATATTTTTTTCATTTCATAAGTGTAAATAATGCATTTTTACTACCTCAAGAGAGTTCTCCCATCTAAATAGTACACATCTGTGAACTTTGATTTGTTTTTCCTTGTATTCTATGGATCAAGTACTTTAAATATCAAAACATCAAAGCCCACGAGTTTTATCCACATAAGAAAATACTAAGTATCCTGGATTCACAAAGATTAAATTATATACAGTATAATTTTTGGTAAAATGTATATGTATTTTTAAGTTTCTTGGAGCTGCTAATTCATATATAGTATACATTCATAGTAAATTTCTAAGAGAAGGTACATTTTTATTTTATTAAGATGTAAAGACCTTTTTACCAACTATTAAGGTTAACAAATTCACTGTAGCTTTCTAGAACTGGAAGACTTTGAATATCTAACCACACACTACGTTTAGAAATGATTAGGAAACCAGGGGTCCCTGTATTTATTAAACTGAATCACCTGGCAGTAGAATTCAGTTAAGGCTCTTGGCATTGGTGAGACTTCCTCCCACTCGGACCTGCTGCTGTGGAAAACCTGCACTTCATCTGTGATTTCATCAGGCGCGTAGTCACCACCTAATATATAAATTTTATCTTCAATCCCAACTGCACCTGCATTAAAGCCTGCACATTCAAAAGATCCTTCACCCTTCCAAACACAAGTATCTGGACAAAAACTATAAACCTTATAGGTGGAAAGGTCACATATATACAGTGTGCAGTTTACTGGGACTGCTTTAATGAGTGTTGCATGAAAAAACTGCCCAAACTCTGCTACTAATTCTGACCACTGATCAGTTGTAGCATTGTATTTTAAAAAGCAATCAAGTGATGGGTTAAAGGCATCTGTAATCTCTACCTCTGATCCAAGAACATAAATTATATTTTGGCAAGCACTTGCTTCAGGATAGTATATGCCCCTGGGTAACGGGCTAACAGACATCCATTCTTTGGAAAGAGGGTTATAAGATTCAACATCTAAGAGACTTTTAATGTCCTGAGATCCTGCAGTCTTTCCACCTATGACATATAATCTATTGAGAGCCAT
>PVKE010009252.1:12433-45416 GCA_004027555.1 Craseonycteris thonglongyai | reverse complement strand
TGTATGTGCCCTAATACTGTAGCATTGGCTACATACAGAATGCCCTATAAAGGCACTGTACCTTTTAGCCCATTGGATGTGCTCTAATACAGTCAATTTAGCTACTATGCATGTGTCCTGATACAGCAGCTTTGGCTACACAGAACGTTCCTGTGCTGCAACTGTATGTACCACGGTGAGCCAATCACAACAAGCAAAGTTCAAAGGTCATAATAGACCTCCTCTCTGACTCTGGCCAATCTGAGCAGGCTTTTTACTAGAACACAGTGTAGCTTCGGGTACAGAACATATATAATTTGCATGCATAAAAAGCCTGCTTGGATTGGCTGAGTTAGAGAGGCGGTTCGAGCAGCCTTTCAGTGATTGGTGCGGGATCGAGTTGGAAAATTTGTTTAGCGGCATATCGAGACGTTTTTCGGGATATATTCGGCATATAAGATGACCCCCGATTTTCGGTTGACTTTTTTTCGTTTCAAAAGTCGTCTTATACGCCGGAAAATATGGTATCCATATAGGATATAATAAAACACATTTAAATTAGTAATTGTTGTCTTACCCCTCCATTCATAAAATATAAGCCTTGGTCTAGTTTTTTTTTTATGTAACGTTATTTTTTCAAAGATTTATTTTATTGTTTTTGACAAAGACAAAGAGAGAGAGAGAGAGACAGAGAGAAGGGGGAGAGCCCAGAGCAGTCTCCATAGTTGTACATCATCAGTTTTCGACATGGTTTTATTCCACACAGGTGGGCGGGGGCCATGCAGGGCAGGAACTAGGCTAGGGGCCTCCCGCATGGAAAGCTCACCGCAGTTCAGCATATGGGTCCACACGAGCTGGGGCCGGGATTCGATCCTCGGTCCCCAGTGCTGCAAGGCAAGCACTTAACCCACTGAGCCATCCTGGCTTCCCCCAACATTATTTTATTCTGATATTTAAAAGCAATATAGGGGATGCTGGGATAGCTCGACAGGTTGAGCGCTTGCCTTACAACCAGAAGGTCTGGCGGGAATCGAATCCCGGCCCCAGCCCGTGCAAACCCACATGCTGAACTGCGGCACAGCTGGTAACAGACAGGATGGCTCAGCGGTGAAGGTTCTCGCCTCTCAAACAGGAGGCCCCCAGTTTGATTCCTGCCCCACACGACCCCACATCCACCAGTGTGGAATGAAACCATGTCTCAACTAATGATGGACAACTATGGAAACTGCTCTGGGCCCTCCCCCTTCTCTCTCTCCCCCCCTCCCCCCGCCTTCTCTCAAACAATAAATAAATCTTAAAAAAAATAAAACATAAAAGCAATATATGCCACTTATAAGAAAGCTTGGAACCCAACCCACAGAGGGGCCCATAGGGCCTTGTGCTGGTTTCCGGTCATGACTCAGAGGAAACTCTCACAGTGTCTGGAGCCTTTGATGAAGGAAGAGAATGTCTTCAAATTCCAGGTCCAAGAAACCCACTTGGGTTGCATGGCCTTAAACTTCCGAATGGAACCGCCTTCGACAAATACAGTGATGGTATCGACCCCGTAACTGAGGAGAATCTGCGAGAAGCCTCTCCTGGCAGTTCCTGCCATTGTCACTGCTGAGAACCTAAGGGACATTGGTGTCCCCTGTCTGGGAATGCTGTCCCAGGGTTTCTCCCATTGTAAGGAATGTCACTTCCATGTCTTATGTGGACCTGCTGACCATCACTCTACAAAGCAAAGACACTCCTCAGGGTCACAAGGACGTTGCTATTCTTGCACTCGGGCGCTCACTCAGCGGGTCCCATGTGGGCGCTGGCGGGGAACAGGCTGTGTGCTCCTGGGACCATGTCCGATGAACAAACGTGGGAGGTCGTGCCTGGTCCCGGCTTCTGCAGAGACCCTGGAGAGACAGAGAGAAGGATCTGCTGAAGACTCCGTGACCCGGAGGGGTTTCAGGGTGGTGGGCCGCTCCCGCTCCTGAAGCCGAGGGGCCACAGGGGTCAAGGTGTGAAGGTGCTCGGTCACCTGTCCTGCATCTCCTGTTGACAACAGGAGCACTTAGCTCACCCCTGCTCGGGCCTCCGAGTGGCTTCAGCTGTACTTCTACCAGAAACAGGAAAAAGGTTGAGGGAAAACAAACGTTGTAAAAAATAAATATATGAAAAACTTGCAATGTGGAGAATCCCTAAGGAAGAACAACATACCTGCGATTTCCGTACACGAGTGTCATGATCCTGCTGTATTTTCTTCCCGCTCTAATGAACGGATGGGCTTATTCGTTTCGATGTATTTATTAGTCGTGAAGAACCTTGCGGGGGGGGGATGATGAAGAGGACATCTCAAAAGCCTGGCCAAGTAAATAAAGAGAGTAAGATAAGATCTAAGTGCATTTTATTAGAAAGATTCTGAGAGGCCGTAGGAGGAGCATCGTGGAGGCTGGACAGGCAGTGCGTGTAGCTTAGGAATTCATTTAGGTCTGTGTTGAAGACACTCACGTGATCGTTACCACATTCAGGCAACGGCTCGGTGATACTATTATGAAGCACATGGATTCCCTACCACGCCCATGTCCGGAAAGTGCCGGCATCTCCACCTCGTGCCATGCAGGTGGGTGATTACCTGCCTGGGACGTAGGCCAGGAGCATCCGCCTCTTTCATCAGAGAAGCCAGAGTTTCCCGTAAAGCTCTCCCAAAGCTTCCCCTGCAAATTTGCTGAATTGACTTAAATTTACATCTTTTTACTAGAAACCAATCACTGACCAGTGTTCTGTCTCTATCGTAATGAGGGCTGAGGAAATGAGTATTAAGAATAGGTGGTGCTCCCTTTGCAGCCCTGGGGTCCGAGGATCAAGTCCAGGCCCCAGCCCATGGGGACCCACATGCTGAACTGGGGTGAGCTTCCCATGCGGGAGGCCCCCAGCCCAGTTCCCACCCTGCACGGCCCCTGCCCACCTGTGTGGAATGAAATCATGTTGAAAACGGATGACGTACAACTATGGAGATGGCTCTGGGCCCTTCCCCTTCTCTCTGTCTCTTTCTGTCTCTGTCAAAAACAATAAAATAAATCTTTAAGAAAAGATGAGGTGGGTTTTTTTTTTTTTCAGTCTCTCCAGGGAAAATGGACAAGGGACAGAAACGTTTGGAGCTGCATGCGTGTGGTAGGGTTGCCGCAGCAAGAAGACCCGTCTGGGTGGCTTGACACAGAAGTGTTTTGTATCGCAGTCTAGAAGCTGAAATCCAGAAGCCCTGTGTCCGCAGGTGGGTGAGGGCGGGACCCATCCTAGGCCTCTGCCCTGGACTTGTAGACGACCCGCTTTCGTCTGCGTCCCTTCACGTCACTCTCTACTCGCCCCTGTGCCCAACTCTCCCCTTTTCGTAAGGACATCGGTTACCTTACATCAGGGGTCTCCGTCATGACCTCACCCTCACGTCCTTACCTCTTCCCAGAATTGTATCCAGGCAAGGTCACGTGAGGCGGTCCTGGGGGTTAGGGCTTCAACATATGCATCTTGAAGGGGACACAGTTCAACCCTTCAACCCCTAGTAGGGACAGCTCACATGGACTTCACACAGTTCCTTAGGGCTCTATCCCGTGGGAACCACAGGGCCGCACGGTCCACCTCTGCTCAGCGACAGCCTACAAGTTAAAAGCCGGAACTGTCCCCCTGGTGTCTACCTCCGGGTAACATCGCTCTCAGTGTGTCCTGGTATGGCTGCCGCGGTGGCTTCTTTAGTGACCCAGAGGAACCCAGGGAGAATTCCGTGCGTAATTGTAAGAGCCTCGTGTGAATACTTACGGATCAAGAAAATCATGTTGAATATCCTAATGTGTCTATTATGAGTTTTGACTATTGTCCAAAAGGGAACACTGTAGTTACTGAAGGTTGAGATAAGAAATTAAATTAGCAAATCTTTGTGTAATGCAGGAAATCTCCTTTCAGCCTGGAAAGAAAAGACACATAGGCAGCCAGCACAGAATGATGCTGTAGGATTTAATTAACATATATTTTAGTGTAATCACTTATATATAATAGAGGTCATGTCCTGCATTTTACTTATTTTTAAGAGACGTAATGCCTATATCAAGTAAATTCAATAGAGCTATCAGAGGAATCACGGCCATAAATTTTGAAATTAATTTATTGGGTGGAATTCACGTGACAAAAAATAGACTATTTTAATGTGAACAGTTGAGTGGCATTTTGTATGTGCACAGTGTTGTGCAACCACCATCCAGAACGTTCATCGCTCCTAAGTCAAACCCTTTGCCCATCGAGAAATGTTTTCCAGCCCCCAGTCACCACCCATCTGGGTTCTGTGTCTCTCAATTTATCTGGTTTCCGTAGTTCATATAAATGTCAACATACGACATGTGACCTTTGCTGTCTGGTTTCTTTCACTGAACGTATGTTGGAGGTCCGTCCATGAAGGCACTTCGGGTTGTTTATACATTTTTATAGTCATGGAAAGTGCTGCTCTAACATGCATGCACCTATCTTGTTCGTCAATACTCTTGATTATATATGAAGACTAGAATCGTAAGGTCACAGAGTAGCACTATCCTTAACTTTTTGAGCAGCTGACAAAGTGTCTTTCATAGTGTCTGAACCACTTTATATATGTTTTTTTTTAACTGAACTGGAGGCTACACCCCAGTTCAGCATGTGGGTCCACCTGGGCCGGAGCCAGGATTCAATCCTTGGTCCTTGGGGCTTCAAAGCGAGAGCTTAACCCGCTGAGCCATCCCGGCTTTCTCTGAACCACTTTCTGTTCCCATCGAGTTATGAGGCTTCCAATCGTCAACACCCTTGTCAGCACTTTTGTTAGTATCGCCATCCTGGTTGATGGGGAATGATGCATCTTTGCAGCTCTGATCTGCATTTTCCTGAGGACTGACGACATTGGGTATCTTCTCATGGGCTTGGTGGCCATTTGAACATTTTGTTTGAGGAGTGTCTTTCCAAGTCCTTAGCCCACTTTTTAACTGGGTTGTCTTTTTTTGTGTGTTGTAAGGGTTCCTACATGTTCTAAAAACTAGACCCCTATCAGAGATATAATTTGCAACTATTGTTTCCCATTCACGGGCTATCTTTTTACTTTTTGGATAATGTCTTTCGATGCAGAAATGTTTTAAATTTTGATAAAGTCCAATTTACCTATTGTTCCTTTGTTGCTTGTACTTTTGGTGCTTAAGTATTTTTTAATAACACACACACACACACACACACACACACACACACACACACACACACACTGGTCAATAGACCGTTTATTCCTTGCTCATGGAGTAACTTGTCCAAGTGTCAGGTTACTTGTCTGTGAAAGTATTAGCAGTTTTTTATTTTGCTTGAATGGACATGGTCTTCATTAATTGAACAACCTATGTGCCATTGTTACTTTGAACACATATTTTTATCAAAATGAAATAAAAATAGAAAGATATATATCATTTCTGGGGGAACATAATGATTTGAAATCTAAACTCTCACTTATTCATTCATCAAACATTTTCTGAGTACCTATAACAGGCAGTTTTAGACCGTGGGGACACACTAACGAAAAGCTAGTTTCCTGCCCTCGTTACACTTACACTCTAGTGTATAAAGGTACGTGAATAAGTTCTAGCAGTAGTAAGTGCTATGAAATGATAACACACAAATGACCTCATAGGAGCACTGTTGTCACCAGGGTGGCCCGGGCAGGGCTATGCGTTGCCACAATTTAAACTGAGGCCAGGATTGGGATTTGGGAGGGGGTCCCAGATGGGAAGACCTTAAGAGTGGCTGAGCTTTGGAAGGACAGAAAGAGGCCACCATGGCTCATGGAGAGACAGCGTTTATCTTGAAGTGAGCCAGTGATAGACACACTTTGTGCACAGCCAGTGCCTGTGCCAGTCACTGGGTTTATTCAGTAACCGTAAGCTGGGCATGAGGCCAGGCATTAAACACTGTGAGACTCACCCAGGGTGAAGGAGGAAAGTGCGGAGAGGAGCAGGGAGACGTGGACATCAAAGAGAGGTCACCTTTACCTCCAGGGAATTACAGTCTAGCAAGGACATAGACAAGGCTAATCAAGGCAGACCAAAGGTCAACTAATTACAAAGGGCTGAATCAGGGAAGCTTCTTCATGGTGTATTTGAGGCCTACAGAGGGTTTCATAGTCACGCGGAGAAACTTTTACCGGTTCATTGAAGGGAAACAGATGAGCAAGGTGTGTCTGGGAAACCGAGGGTGGCACCGTCGGCCAGAAAGAATGCAGACCTGCATGTAGGAGATGGATCACAGCATTAAAGTGGAACCCAGCTGTGCCTGCCCCTGCCACGCGGGGAGCGAGCATCTGGGCGGACGGAGCCCATTCGCCCCCATCTCTGATTTCGTTCAGAACTTCACTGGAAACCGTCTGCGTCCATCAGAACAATGACAGGGGTGCATGTAGCTGTGTTACCATCAGTCCATGTGAAATGGAGGGTGGAATACTGTTCAGCAATAGTGAGGACGTAGATACACAGGGTCCGGCAGAAGTAACACTCGCTTTTTATGAGCTGGTCGTCTAGACCAAATCTTTTATTAGAAAAGCATAAGCGTGTAGTTCTGTAGCATCACAACATCACCGTCTAGCGCTCTGTATGGCGTTTTAGGTCAGCGGCACTCAACCATTTTGGCCCCAGGGACTGGTTTCATGGAAGACGATTTGTCCACGGACCATGGGGCAGGGTAGGGGAGATGGTTTGGAGACGAGTCAAGTGCATTGCGCTTATTGTGCACTTTATTATTATTGCGTTGTGATGTGTAATGAAATAGTTATATAACTCACCACAGTGCAGCATCAGTGGGAGCCCTAAGCTTGTTTTCCTGCAACTAGACGGTCCCATGTAGATCCCTCTGGGGTCCCAAGATCCCCCCATGTGCAGTTCACAGTAGGGTTCCTGCTCCTGTGAGAATCTAATGCCACCACTGATCTGACAGGAGGCAGAGCTCAGGTGGTCATGTGAGCAATGGGAGTGGCTGTAAGTACAGATGAAGCTTCCCTCATTCACCGTTCACTTCCTGCTATGCGGCCCAGTTCCTAACATTTCAGGTGAAATGTTCAAATTGTTGTCCATCTCGTGTGAGACAAAGCCAGCCTTATGACATCGCAGGGTGACTTCTACTGCGATGCTGGGGGTTCTGGCCTGAATGGCTTCCTCTCCTGAATTTCTACATTGAGGTCCTGACCCCCAGCACTTCCGAATGAGACTTCTTAGGAAACTGGGGTGCGGTGAGGTCATGTGGGCGGGCCCTCACCAGGGTGACTGGACTCTGTCACGGGAAGAGGAGGTGGGAACACACAGGGGGCACACACAGGGACAACCATGTGAACACACAGTGTGAAGGGATCACACACACGCCCAGGAGCCTGGTCCCAGGAGGAACTAACCCTTGATGTCAGACGTCCAGCCTCCAGAATTGTGAGAAAATTCATGTCTGCCAAGTGTTGGGGCCACTTGGTTGTGGCAGCCCTAGCACACGAACACACAGAGGGGAAAATTAAATGACAGCTACTCTCTAGCCAGGGAAGGTCCACCCTTGTGACTTCCCTGGGCTGCCTGGAAGAAGAAGAATTGTCTTGGGCTACACATAAAATACACTCACACTAGCGATAACTGATGAGCTAAAGAAAAAAAAAAGAAAGAAAAAGGAAAAGAAAAGAAAAAAAGAAATCGCAAAAATAAATTTCATAGTTAAGGTGACCAGACGTCCCGCTTTTGGCAGGACAGTCCCATTTTTTAACAATTTGTCCCACGTCCCGCGGCATTTTAAATAAGTCTCGATTTTTGGAAAGAATGCACGACAAGCTAGGGAACAGCGGGAGATAGACCCAATTTTTAATCAAGAACCCCCTCCCCCCCAGTCAATGGTGTCCTGCTTTACCAATGTTAAAATCTGGTCACCTTACTAGTGCTTTAAGAAAGTTTACAGATTTGTGTTGGGGCCACATTCAAAGCCATCTCTATACCGTCCATGTGAGATATGAGGAGTTTGAAGTCTCAAAAAGTTAAGCAACTTGGCCAACGTCACAGACACCTTGCTGTGGAAAAAAAACGATACTTCATTTTAACTGGAGTAATCGTGTAGTCTGTTATCCTCATTGGGACACTTTAGAGAGTGTATTGGGTTCTATTAATAATCATGGCAGGGCACCCAGTGTAAGCCAGGTCACACGTCTAAAACCTCACATCTTAGTCACCCCGAAAAAGTAAGCAGTTCACTCCTCAATCACGGATTCCCTTTGGCAGATCCTAGCTGCAATTGAGGATGCTTAACAAGTTATTAGCAGGATGTTGCCAAGTCGGCATCGCCTCCTCTCAGTCTCCACAGAAGCAGTTTCTAATTTTAGCAGCAAGAATAATTAAACTTCTCCTGAGCACTTAACCGGCTTGGCGGTACTTTGGAGGCAACGGACTTGCATGTCTGTCCCCGTGAGGATGCAGGAAGGCTGAGCCCAAGATCACGAGCATCGGCACGTGTGAAGGTGGTGCTGGGGTCACATTCTTTGCCTCATGTCATCCTGTGTTCTCAGGTCCGGGCTGGATAAAATGGGAGAACAGGGGAAGACTGGATGGCTCAGCGTGTTAAGTGCTCGCTTTCCAGCACCCGGGACAGAGGATTGAATCTTGGCCCCGGGCTGTGTGGACCCATGTGCTGAGCTGGGGTGAGCTTCCCATGTGGGAGGCCTCCAGTTTGGTTCTCACCCCCTGGTTCAGCCCCTGGCTCAGGGGTGTGTCTCCCATGCGGGAGGTGCCCAGCCCACTTCCTGCCCTGTGCAACCCCCACCCACCTGTGTGGAACAAAACCATGTCAAAAACTGATGACGTACAACTATGGAGATGGCTCTGGGCCCTCCCCCTTCTCTCTGTCTCTCTCTGTCTCTGTCAAAAAGAATAAATCTTTTTTAAAAATGGGAGAACAAAGGGGCGGTCTGGAAGAAGCCCGCGGTAGATTGCAATGCCTGTTGTATGTTCTGTGGCTAAAGTAAAGGGAACGTAAGTCCCCCCATTCGACGGTGAAAATTGTACAACTACAGGGTTGTTTTTTTAATAAAGTTCTCTAAAGTTTAGAGTCTAAACTGTTCCCACACTACATCGGCTGTCAGTGATTATAAGGCACCGCTTGGCTGACGTTACCCTAGATCACGAGGAGTAATTCTGCCTTTATTACACTGTGCTGCGTGTGCCGTGACCACTGACAGAATCTCCTTTCAGTCTGCTCCCCGCACGCACCTGCAGCAACACGGGAAGGGAGAGGGCTGTTGGCACGGTTTCCGGGGACTTCTTGCTGAGTTAGTCTTTCTGGGTGTATCTAATGGGCGCGCACCTGCTGTGTTTCTCGGAGATGTGTAAAGACGGCATGTCCTAGTGCGTTGGGCTCTGGTAGGACTAAGCGAGCAGCCGTCTGCACTGTGTGTTTGCGTCACACAAGGCTGCACCCCTCTCACCTCAATACGCAACGGAGGGGGACGAACCTGCTGTCTGCTGGCCTGCCTTCCGCAGGGCAGAGGCTTGGAGGCGTTCTTATCATCCGCTCCTGGGGGGGAAAGGCGTGATGCTTGCCGGCATGTAAAGTACACGCCGAATATACAAATAGTGAGGAGGGTGGTGTGGACTGAATTTTGCCCCTCCTTAAATTCACCTGGGAAGCCAACCCCATCCCAGCATGGCTGGTTTGGAGCTGGGGTCTTAAAGGGGCGATTAAGATTCAGTGAGGAGGGAAGCCAGGACAGCTCAGCAGTTGAGCGCTTGCCTCACAACTACAAGGTCCGGGTCCAATTCCCGGCCCTGGTCCCTGCAAACCCGTGTGCTGAACTGTGGAGCAACCGGTAACTGCCGAGACGGCAGCGAGGGTTCTCGCTTCCCATGTGGGAGGCCCCCAGTTGGGTTCCCACCTGGTGCGGCCCCACACCCACTGGTGTGGAATGAAACCACGTCACAACTAATGATGTGCAACTATGGAGACTGCTCTTGGCCCTCCTCCTTCTCTCTCTCACATTCTCTCTCACCTCTCAAAATATAAATCTTAAAAAAAAAAAGAAACAACAACAGAAAAAGATTCAGTCAAGGCCATCCTTATAAGAAAATGGAAACCCCTGGGCGAGACACAGAGGGAACACATGAGAGGACACATGAGAGGTGTGTCACTGCTGTCACCTTGACCTTGGACTTTCAACATCAGGGCTGAGAGAGATGCTGCTGTTGTTTGGGCCACCATGGCAGCTCTCCACAGTGGAGAGAGGACTGACAGAATACAGACATATTGTGGTTTTGGTTCATCTTATGCCAATTATGTTATACTCGGACTCTACTAGAGACTGAAGAGAAGGCAGGCCATGTTCTTATAGACAGTTTATAAACGGGAAGATAGAAGAGGGGGGTCTAACCTCACACAAGTTAGTGATTGACCGCGAGCTATAAATATCAGAGAAAAACAGAGGAACACATTCTTCGTGTCTATTTCTCCTCTTCGGGTGCTTTCTATTCTGTTCATATACTTCGGGGCGTACCTTTAAATACATAGGTATTACCTACGTGGCGTGTGGTGGCGTTTTTTCTGGCCCTTTGAAGTTCTCCTGGCAGGTAGATTTAAACCAACGCCATAGCTAGAGGGCATCAGTGATTCTGCAGCGCCTCAGCTTGAGAATTCAGAGTAAACGTTAAATGTTCATGGGGTGATCTAGACCAGGGAGTAAGGGAACACAAGGATGGCTCCACTGCTGAGCCACCGCGGCATCCCCAAAGAGGGTTACATTTTAATGAGCGTGAAAGTCTAGGTACAGGAAGCAGGTTTCCATCCACTCGGGATTGCAGAGCCCATGTGAGAAGCAGCCAGGGGCTCCTAACACATGATACCCCCGTTCTAAGAGCTCCCCCTGCAAGGGTGGGGTTAGAAAACTGGGAAACCAGGAGCCACGGTGACACCTGCCTGCTCCCCATGTCTAAGCGATCCATAGATCTGCTTTGTGGGCCAAGATACCGCTACCTCCTCCCTGGGCCACTGCGTGGTCTTCCCCCCTTTGCCAGATGGAATCCAGATTAAAATGCAAATCGGTTACCCCCGTATAAGACCTCCCAGGGTCTTTCAGCAATCTTAGGACAAACACACAGAGAACTCCGTCCCATGACCTACCTGATGTCCCATGGCCATGAACTCCTGCCGCTCTCATTTCCGGTTTTTAACCCATTTCCCTTTTGCCTGGAGAATGCTCACCGGCGGTGCTTGCTGCTGCAACGTTGACCCTGAAATAACGCACTAATTTCAGTCCTAACATGAACACGCTACCTTCACCAGGAAATATCTCGCTTTTATTCTTATTTTCTCATCGCTCTTGAATATCGATAGTTTTTGGAAACAAATGACATTATTCTATTTATAGCACTCTGCTGCTAGTAGCGATATTTCCATTTACAAAGCACAGTGATTTTCAATCTCTGAAAATGCCAAATCCTAGAAAACGTAGTGTTCCCATGCGTGAAAACCATGATCAAACTGATCACCCTATACATTCCTGTTACATGAGGGTTAGAGACCAGGTCTGTTTAGCAATAACTCCAAGAACACTTTTGATAGATTATTTTCACAGTGAAAGCCATTCAGATTTGCTTCGGCCTCAACCAGTGTGTCGAGGTAAAATTAAATGAATCCAGTGGCGAGCTCCACTTGTTTCCTTTTTTTTTTTCTTTTTTTCCTAAATGGGAAATTGATTCATTAACCTCCCATCCTTCTCATATTCAGTGCTGCTCTCAAAATCCCATTCACCAGCCCCCTGACCTAGTTCAGGTGGTCTCTCGCTTTTCGTTTCTGTTCGGGGACTTTTTCCTCAGGGAAGCCTCCTAGAACTAGGTCAGTTTCCCCCTGTCATGTTCTAGGCCACCGGGACATCTGTCATACCCTGGTGCACAGTTCTGATTCTACTGTTACGTGTGTAACTGTCATGCGTGTGCGTCTGCACTGTGACACCTTCGAGAGTGGCCTGCACATGGTGCCTACGGCGTGGGTGGTTCAGTCATTTCATTGACAGTGAATGAATTTTCACCTTGCAATGCTCCATGGCTTATGGAGAACGTAAAACCTTTATTTCTGTTCCCTCCATGAGAACATACTTTTGTACGGATAGTACTAGGCATACACAATTTTTTGGTGGACATTTGATGTGCCAACAAAACATGGTAAGATTTTCATTTATGTTATGGAACGTGTTAGCGGTATGCACTACTGTGATACTTAGGTCTATGGTACTTAGATCCATGCGCGTTTCTTTTAAGCATTGCATTTGTCTTTCTTACTGAATCCACACGTTAGAATGTAAGTATGTGTGCAGCAATATTAATTCAAACATAACTCTGCTATTAAAACATCAAAGTTTGAATTTTGTCAATAATCTCTTATGTCTTAATAACACATAGAATTCCAAGGTGCATAATCATGTTTTAAGAGATTGGTCTGACCAATGCAGCCCAATTTTAATGGTAGCATATGTTATATAGAGATGAGGCTTTTTTGTGTTTTTTTTTTAAATTGCTCTATCCATCTGGAAATATATACTCTCACAGAAGGTAAAAAGCCAGGAGAATATCCATAATAGCTTAGAAATGTTTAAAAACGCATGAGTATGAGTTTGCAATGATCACCAGTTAATATATAGTTTACTTGAGTTATATTAATTTCAGCATGATTTATCCGCCTAGATTAGAACACAGTATAGTTATTTAGATTGGCTAAGAGTAAACAGCACAGAAAGGCTTTGAACATCTTACTCATAGATCTGCAGAAAGTAAATTAAATGGACCAATTTTATGGGTTCCAAGTACATTTGCATAAGCCAGGTTCACTTGCCTAGCTGTTTTGTTTATGTTATTATCTACATCTTATACCTTCCTCTTATTATGCCTTAAGCTTTCATGCCTTCCTTATATGTTATTTATATGGTTCTTTTGTCATAATTATTTCTAAATCTAGTCATAAATTGTATACCCAATTTGGTTCTTTGGCAGATGAGACATTTCATTTTTCACTCCTACTGGGTGTTCATAAAACGGTGTTCTATTCAGACATTTGTGGTACATAGAGTAAGTCAGGGTGAATTTCACAAGAGAGGTACATACAGAACTTCACGAACTTGACAGTAACCCAAACTCCTGGTTTGTGTTTGAAATCAGGGCTAGAATTTCCCTGGTTCTCATTAGCAAAATGTTCATCTCCCTGTGTCTGGAGGGGAAACATGTTCTCTCTCGACTGATGAACTCATGCTGTTGGATTTAGTAATCCCAGCTTGGTCAGCGAGTTCACTGCGGCAGCCCAGCTTGGGCTGTGCTGGGCTCACTTAATTGAGACTGCCTCCCCCATGTGAGCGACAATACTGAAAATAATTTCAGCAGGTCTTGGGGCACTTTAGTCACTCGGGAGATGCCAGATAAATCCCAGGTGAGCTATAGAAAGGAAGCTGCATGTGATCAGTCAGGAAATCTGCTCTTATGAGCAACAACTGGTAGGAGGTCAGGGGGTCACAGGACCCAGGCTGCCTCAGTGATTCCGTCACTTCCCAGACTGTCTGAATGTGAGTGACACTGGTTGCAATGCATGTGGAATGGCCACTTGTGTGACCAGAAAGCCCATTCTGATTCATTCCTAATGCTGGTGATGTTTCACGTCTTTGCCTTTATAAGCAAGTGTCTACAGAGAAGGCAGGCATTAGTATCATTTTATAAATAACCCAGAGAGGTCCATTTTGACATACAAGTCTGACAGTTAAGTTTGTGAACTCTCTACCATGCACTTACATTGGCAACGTTGTACAACCAACTCAGTAAGGTGTCATACCCTTGGAATATCAGCATCTCACAGCTGTGTTAATGTGGACACGTGGTGGTGTCTTGCTGAGCGGCATTCGTTATTGCTGTTGTGTGTTTTTGTGTGCCGTCACGAGAATGTTGGAGCTTGAGTTTGCCAAGACCTGTTGGAGAGGCAAGACGATGTTTTGGGCCATGTTATCACTGGTGATGGAACATGGGTGTACCAACACGACCCTGAAACAAAGCATTGAAGTGCACAATGGAAGTCAGCCAATTCTTCATGACCAAAAACGTTCCATCAGTCCAAATCAAGAATTAAAACGATGTTGCTAGCCTTTTTTGACATCAGAGGGATTGCTTATTATGTATTCGTACCAACTGGACAAACAGTCAACCTAGTTGACTATTTGGAAACCCTGAAAAGGCTGCATGAAAACATGAGACAAAAACAACCTGAACTTTTTGCCAACAACTCATGGCTCTTGCATCACGACAATGCACCAGCTCACACGGCATTGTCTGTGAGGGAGTTTTTAGCCAGTAAACAAATAACTGTATGGGAACACCCTCCCTACTCACCTGATCTGACCCCCAGTGACTTTTTTCTTTACCTGAAGATAAAAGAAACATTGAAAAGAAGGTATTTTGATGACATTCAGGACATCAAGGGTAGTACGGCAACTGCTCTGATGGCCGTTCCAGAAAAAGAGTTCCTAAACGTCTTTGAAGGGTGGACTAGGTGCTGGTATCAGTGCATAGCTTCCCAAGGGGAGGACTTGGAAGGTGACCATAGTGATATTGGCAATGGTATATGTAGGATGAGTTCATGGGTTTAATTGTCAGACCTCCTTTGATAGATGTTAGTTGTTCGATTTTTCACCTTGGACCCACCCACATCTAGGTGGTGATAAGACTAGAACTCTTCCTATTAGGTTCCTGGGAGGGAGGTCGGGCAGACCCTTCACACTCATGCTCACTTCCTCTTCTAAGCTTTCTGCTCTCAGTGGTCCCAAAGACCCCTCCACCTCTAAATCTTCTCTGTTTCCATAAGGTGGGTTGGGACTTTTAAAAATATCCTACATGCTGTTGTGTGATACCTGGTTTAAGTCTGCAGGCTATTTCTGCCCTGTCCAAAGCTCTGCTAACATATCATCACTTTGACCTCCTTCCAGAAGATAATCAGCACCTTCCATCTCTTCTAATTGCTCCATTTGCTTTTTTAATGTTACAGGTAAACCCACTTAAAGGAACCGTGGCTTTCCTTTCTTTTTTTTTTTCCCTACCGCTATGGCAGACGGTTGTCTCAGAGGTCAAGTTAACTTCTAAATTAGTTTGGCAAACATTATATCTATAGTCTATTTAAAAGAAGCATCGATATCTCCACCTAGAGAACAGAAATGGGTCACCAGGTCCATGAGTGCCATTTTCCTTTCTCGCGCTGGGAAACAACAGAACCAGAGTCACCAGAAATGCAAACTGTGCCAAGATGAGTTTGCCTTCCAGCAGGGGACCTACCGGCGCTCCCCTGAAGTGATTAGGTTGTGACACGTGCACTTCAGAAGCTCCGTAAATCATGGCACCTCCTGCCCACACTGCCTCGTTCTGCTTCGTCAAATCACCGTGGAAGTGAGGATGCTGCAACACCTGACATGCGTGTGGAAGCGCCTGGGCGGGTGGACCGCCTCCCTGCCTGTCAGATGAGGACTGGAAATTTCCTCCATCCGTATTGACATGCTATGGATTCCAAAGGCCTCAAAATTCCGAGCTAATGAGTTTAAGAAAGCCAGCACAGTCAGGTCCTCTCACTGGGGGCCGCTTGAGGGGGATCCAGGTTGGGGAGTGGCACAATGTTTCCAGGCATGTGATTTCTGTTCTGCCTGGTAAGTTTTACAAGTGCGTTGCCTGTTATCACAGGGGTGGGTTAAGCCTCCTGAGAAATGTGCTGTCCTTCGTTGCGCTCAGAGGGGAGGGAATGAGCAGTTTCCAAACCCATTGGGCTGTGAGCTATTATACTAAAAAGACAATTAAAAAGACGTGAGCGTGAGATGAAGCAAAAACAGTTTAACAGCAGCTAAAATTTAGGAAGGAAGGACCTAAGTGTCTCTGAAAAACCGAGATATATCTGATGGTGTTTGCTACCTAGTCCAAAACACAGCCAGGAGATGTAAACAAGGGAAATGCAGATGACAGATAATAAATGATAGATAGACAGACAGATGATGATGGATGGATGGATGGACGGACAGACAGATGATGATGGATGGATGGACAGATGGACTGAGAGATGATGGATAAATGGATGGATGGATGGATGGATGGACAGACAGACAAATGATGGATGGATGGATGGATGGATGGATGGATGGATGGATGGATGGATAGATGAATAGATGGATGGATGGATGGATGGATGGATGGACAGACAGATCATGGATGGATGGATGGATTGGTAGAGAAATAAAGATATAGACATAGAGGTAGAGCTATATAAATTGCCAATCACCAAAAGATAAGAGCATTTGAACAAAATAAATAGGAAAACAAGCAAAACTCACCATTTTGAAACAAGAACCAAAGTAAGACTTCACAGGAAAAAGGTGTATTTATTTGAACATCCCCAATGATGAGCTCGGTGCATAGCACACAGTCAAGGGCTGACGTAGAACAGGAATCAGTGAATGATGGAATGCATGAATGAACACGACCTATGCTCAAGAGGTGCCTTATTTAAAATTGTAGTAGGAAATACACCTTAAGGCATAAGGACATAGACCTGCTTATAACTGTTTGAAAAACGTGTGCTGTTGTTCTGAAAGCGTTGTGCAAACCCAAGCCGGGTCGGGGATCATCGCCGTTGGAGGGGCTGCATGTTGTTCATTACAGAAGCAGGGCGGGTGGCAGGAAGGAGGGAGATCGCAGTGAGATTGTGAAGGTGGACACTGGACGGCCACTCTTTGGCCTTGAAGCTGCCCGATTGCATTGTCCAGAGAGGTGGCCAGGGAGGTGGTAGGCACAACTCTAGTCCCTCATGCCTCTGCAATGTGCTAGCTTCCCCGTGCCAGCTGTGGGTCAGAGTCAGTCAGGTTAAAATCAGACCAAACCATCAACAAGGTAGCATAGAATTGTACACCTGGAACCTGTGTCACCCCCATACATTTAACAACTAAAAAAGAAACCAAGTGCATTAAAGCAAGCGCAACGATCTCACAACGTTCCGGTCAGCTAGTAATCTGCGTCACAATGATTACAGACATGTCAGATAACACAAATAAATATTATTATTAATAATAAAGTAAAGCTTGGTTTAAAACAAATCAGACTAAAGCAACATGGGGGAAAGCACTTAGCTTGTTGTGGTCCAAACACGCTCTTCTCTGAAGAACGGACAACACACTCCGGCCCTTCTGCTCAGACACAAAGCTGGTCATGAAACTAAGTTTCTCAAGACAGTTTCTCTCGGCTGTTGAGAGCATCTGTCATCGTCAGCTGCGGGGTCTTTGTGACCGGCGAGGTGACCGGGCAGCTGGCTGCCAGTACTGCCCACGGCACTGTTGCTCCAAGCGACACTTCCACATGCACTGTCACCTTTGGGAACTGGGGGTGCCTCCTGGATAGTGGCTCCTTCTCAGACAGCCCTGATTCGGTTTATCTGCAGGACCTTTACCCAAGTGCACTGAATCTCTCCAAACCTCAGCTTTCTTATAAGGCAAGCCGCAGTCGTCATCACGTTTTCCTTATGCAGTGAGGGCGAGGTAAATGAAGACATACTTCGCACAACACCCAGGGCACGTGCCGAACACACTGTGATGGTATCATTGCATCAGACCTTACAATCTCCGTGGTCTGTACTCCCAACAGGATATCTGCCTGCCACACCAACACCTTTCTAACCCAACAAAGGTAAGTTGAACTCACAGCTTTTCTACATAAGCTCAGCTTCTTCCTAAATTTCCATTTCCGTGATCCTTCCGAATACCCGGATAGGGTTGGACTCTATGACCCTGTTCCTTCCAGCATGGCTTTCCACGTAGATGAGCAAATCAGAGAGGTCGTGCAGCTTCCTGCAGACACACAGGGTCAGGGATGGCGGCAGGTGCGAAGGCAGAGCTTTCTGCTCGGCTGCAGCTTCCTGGTACTTTCCAAAGCTGCAGAATGGCAGGACGCCGTCTGCCGGCACCCCGTTCCCTGTGGGAGGACATCACCGAGGTTCACACATGCCTTCTGTGACTTTGGCACTGACCAAGCGTGCAATCTAACACAATCTATCGCACGTCCTCATCACAAACTGCACTTTCAACGAAGTCGCCCATAACCGTTCACTTTTAGGATGGGGACTAAGGAAGCCGCTGCTACCTGCAGGGCACATTGATGTTTTTCTTGACGCTTTGCCTTTGTTGCTTCTCTCCGGTGAACGTGCAGGTTCCCCTTTGATGTGATGATCCTAAGCAAGACTCAGACGTGAACAGCGTAGAGCCGGCCCCTGCCTGGTGCACCTAAACCCCTCTTAAAGTCAATGCCATTTTCTCCCTCAAAACTCTATGCATCTCCCACGTGGATTTCTCTTCTACTCAGAGAGAGGCTCCGTGTCTGAAGTTAATCAGCCTTTTGGCACCTAGACAAGAAACTGTGACTTACACAAGCACTGTCTTCCAGACACACGTGCACACATGTGCACACACATGCACACACATGCACAAGCCTCATAACAAGCTTGGGAAGCTAACTGAAAATAATTGACTCTATCACTCACGGCGGCTGAGTACTGTTCCTTGTGAAGTCAATGTTTAAGCTTCTGGGACAAAGCCTACTTCATCCAAGGACTGAATTATTATGTTGAATTAATCGTATGAGATGGTGGTTCTTGTATTTCATGAATTAAAAGTGGTGGGGGAGGGTTGTTTGTTTGCTTGGTTTGTTTAGTTTTTCAATGATGTATAAAGCTCCAAGGGTAACAGTCTTCTGAAAAGAACAAAATAAAGTCCTGCCATGAGGTACCCCAGATCCTGGATGTTGCATAGCCGGCAGGAATTCTGGCTGGGAAACGACAGAATAAAATGCTCAGACTCTGAGCGTAGAAACAGAAGCCTGAGTTGCCAAATGGTCTGATTCCTGCCCTTCCCCAGTTCTCCTCAGTCTTCTCTCAAAACGTCTAAACCAGCCTGAACTTGAAACTCGCTTTCCTCTTCAGACCTCCTTTTCTCTTCCTCCGAGGCAGCATTCCAAACCCTGTCCCCACCTCTTTCTCTCCAAACCCTCTCATTCATTCACTCAACAGTACGGTATTTGTCAAGATATTCTGTGTGCCAGGCACGCACTTAGGCACGGGGAATTCGGGAGTGAACGTGACAGGCAAACGCTCCTGCTACCCCTTAATGTACTCGCCCTTCTTTCTGCTCAGAGTTGCCCACCAAGCTCTCCCCATCCACCCGTCCTCTCAGGCCTCAGCTTTGCCCATGGACTGAGGACACCAGAATGATAAATTAGCTGCCTGCCCTGAACCTCTCCACAGTCTGGCACCCCCAAAACAGCGCCCCTTGTGGGCTACGTCAACACCCCGGTCGCTCCATGAGTCTCGGCTCAACGTTTCCCCCACCAGCCACCTACCTTCTTCCAGCGTTTCATTCCGTTGTCTTTGCAGATGCTCGGAGCTGAGAGATGCTGACTCGGGTCTGCACAGCCGTCATGGCTTCGGTCTGCCCCAGCGACCACCCTAGAGTCCAGTCCTCATCTCTAGCCCCGGTTCATGTTCTTTCATGCAAACACATTTCCCTGGAAGGCTTCCTTTTCGAAACATGTGCATTTCTTGAGTGGAATCCACGCTGTTTTTGCACACTCAATTATGGATACAACCATGATTGTTTTTGCCGGCTTTCTCAAACATTCAACGGCTTCTTCAAACTTCTTAAATAAACATCTGGCCGTCCAGTGGAGTCTTTCTGCGATGGACACTTCTCTATGAATAATTTACTCCTCAGAAATTCCACAGCCCGCAGTCTAGCAACATGGGACTAGCTTCCTGTCACCCATGAGGAGCCGTGTTCTCGCTCCTGACTTCAGCACCTTCTTGTTCCTGTGGCTGGAATGTCCTCGTCCCTACAGGGTCCATTGAAGCCATCCTTCCAACCATCTTCTTCTACAAAGATTATCGTCATTCCCCCCACTCACATATTGTGTCTTTCTCCTTAAACTCACAACACCCCTGGGATCCGTCAGATTGAGATTGATAATAATCTGTGTCTACTCAACCAACTGGAAGCATATGCCTACATTTAAAATGAAGGGGACGCCGGGATGGCTCAGTGGGTTAAGCGCTCAATTTGCAGTGCCGGGGACCAAGGATCGAATCCTGGCCTGGCCTATGTGGACCCATATGCTGAACTAGGGAGTTCCCCCAGTTCATTTCTCTCTCTGTCTCTGTCTCTGTATCTCTCTCTCTCTCTCTCTCTCTCTCTCTCTCTCTCTCTCTCTCTCTCTCTCTCTCTCTGTCAAAAATTAATAAAATAAATAAATAAAACGTTAAAACGTGATACATTTAGGAGATGCCGGGATAGCTCGATGGTTGAGCCCTTGCCTCCCAATCGCAGGGTCAGGGGATCATTGCATTGCCTCAGCCCGTGCAACCCCATATGCTGAATCGAGGCACAAATGGTTACCACCAGGATGTTGACAAAGGTTCTCGCCTCCCAGCTCGGGTCCTGCCCTGCACAGCCCCACATCCACCTGTGTGGAATGAAACCACGTCCCAACTAATGACTTAAACAACTATGGAGATGGCTCTGGGCCCACCCCTTCTCTCTCTCTCTCTCTTTCTCTCTCACCTTCTCTCAAACAATGAAAAATAAGTTTTTAAAAATATATGATACATTTAGTGGAGTTGGAAGAATACACGCAGAAAAGGGTGTGAAAACGAAGGAGCATCAGAAATCAGAACCTTGTTGCTAAGACTGTGCCCAGGATGCCTGACTTCTGCTCCCAAGGCCACCGAACTCACCTGGGAATGAATGATAAAGAGCCGTGTGATGTCCCACTGCATGAGGCAAAATAAATGTGATCCCAGTTCAACTTCCTGCGCTGAAAATAAACAACTTTCAGCAGCTTGGCAGTGGTATCTATGTGTCACTGATGAGCAGAAGGCCCCCCAAGACCACTGACCAGGGATGGTATTTCCCGTTATTTTTAAACTACGGAAATAGCCTCACCATTTCACATTATACATCTATTACCTGTTTAGTGTTAAAAGTAATCAGAAAATACCTAAAATACGAAAATGGAAATTATCTCTGATCCCACCAGGCTACTAAAATTCCTGTGTCAGTGTGAAATACTGACATATTTCTCTAGGATTTTTGTCCTCTGTGTGTGTGTGTGTGTATGTGTGTGCATGTACACCCACACATGCACGCACACACACACACACATATGAGGGCTGTCCAGAAAGTATACAGCCATGTAACCATTCTTGTTATAGTGACAAAGACTGGATTTTTTCCCGACAGCCATCATATATCCTCATACATATATACATATATACATATATACATATACTAAGGTGACCAGACGTCTTTGGTGGGACAGTCCCGATTTTTAACAATTTGTCTCGCGTCCCGCGGTGTTTTAAAAAAGTCCCAATTTTTGGAAAGAATACACGACAAGCTAGGGAACGGCGGGAGATAGACCAAATTTTTAATCAAGAACCCCCTCCCCCCCGGTCAATGGTGTCCTGCTTTACCAATGTTAAAATATGGTCACCTTAATACATAACGGGTGTCCCAAAATTTACACAAGATTTGAATTTTGCGTCATTTGTGCGGTAAAGTGTTGCCAACAAAAAAACAAAGCGTGACAGCTGACAGTTCAGGGTTATTAAAAATGGAGCGCTCCACAAAAGAACAATGCATTTTCATTGTTGAGCAATGAAAATTTACAATTTTTAATTATAAACCTGTGTTTTCTATCAAAATTATTTCTTGCGTGAATTTTGGGACACCATATATATTATTTATATAGTTTAAAAATATAAATGAGATCTAACCATGCACGCTCATATAGACTCTATCTTCTTCACTTACAATGATTAGGAACGTTTTCTCATATCAATATATATAAAGCTGCATCTTCATTATGATTTCTTTATCCCGTATGGAAATCTGTTAATTTATCATGATCTATGTCTTTATTGCCTTTCAATTTTTTTTTTTTTTCACATTCAGCTGTTACAAATATTCCGGTAACATCCTTGAACTCAGTAAGGTAGAGCTCTTGCGTGAACATTTTGGTACATTTCTAAGAGGTTTGATAAGTGTTTTTTCTCCCCAAATTACCTATCAGTGATCTTGTTATCTGACAATGAAGATACATTTTAACGGTTGTGCTGACCACATCAGGTTTTCGTGTGTTTTTGATCATTGTTTGCCCAGGTCATCTTCATATCAGATTTGTAAAAGCTCTTTTTAGAGTCATTATTAATGTTCTTTAATCACGTGTGCTGATCGTTTGGCTCATAAGTTGATTACAGCTGAGGCTTAGGGAAAGAATTAACACACAGGGGGTTTATTTTCAAGCGGGGTGTCTCTTAACCTCATTCTTAATGGTTTTTGCCGTTAATGCCATCCTTAGACATTCCTAGGAACCAATACCATGAAAGTGTTCACCTGTGTTTCCTTCTATTACTTTTATGATTTCCTTGTTTCAGCCGTAGAATATTAATTTTGGAATAACACATGGGATCAGGATTTAATCACGTTTCTGCCCAAGTGACTTGCCAGTTGGCCCACATTACTGTGCTTTATCTGTTCTCTCTCTGTGTTTGGTTTAAAATGCCATCTTGTATTTGCTTGTCATTTTTACCACCATCTTTTGTCAACTTTTTATACTCTGAGCTATGTTACTGGTAGGAATACCGATACTGGAATGTTTGGCTATTGTATCTTCACAATACAATTTAGGGAAAATCTCCTCAATTCACCTTTAAAAAAAAATAAATCCCTTGTCTTACCTACAGTTTCCTCCCAGGTGAACTGGATAGCAGTTTAGATCTGGGATGAGTCGTCCTATTTTCGTTCCCTAGAGTGGGTCCCTGTACGTGACCCCACGTTAACCAAGACAATCCTAACCAAAGCCCAGCTTGTTAATTTTCAGTGAAACATTGTATCCAGAGACTGAGAAACATGTAGCGCTAGGAAACACTCATGAACATGCTTTGATCAGCCAATTCAGTTCCCAGGCTAAGTCCGTTCTTCTCATTGAGAAATTCTCACCTTCGTTACTCCAACTCCATCAACCTCGCCCTCGCCTTCTAAATAGTCCTACATGAGAAGGTATAAATGATCAGTGAAAAATGACCTGGTGAGCCGACGCTCACAAGATGATATACATCAGTAAAAATGTTCAATGGCATCCGAGTTGCCCCAATGCGTTCATCACCGACGGCCTGGGACCGGAGCCCCGTGCTGGGATGTGAGGTGCATGCAGCGTGAGCTGCAGACTGTGGACACACTCTTTCCACATTTCCCTCCCCCCAGGGGACTCAGGTGCACACGAAGTTCCGAGAAGCACCAACTGGTCTGCAGTGAGTGTGTCTTACACTTGGACCTTCAACATGACACTCATGGAGGTTCCGAAGCTTCATGGGAGGACATCCCGGTCCTTGTTGGGTCCACAGAAAGGGCCACGTTCCACAGGTTACTGAATAACAGCACCTCGTAGCCAATGAGCCATCTGCCCCCACCAGTCCCCCTTACCCTTCATGGTTAAAGGCACCGTCTGCATTGAGAAAATACAGAAAACGGACTCACACTTGTTCCACGTTTGTACATGTCTTTTCCGCCCATTGCTGCTAAAAATGCTTCAAGAAGGCTCTTTGGTTTTGCATTTCTGGGCCGGCTGCTGGAGCTGTGTCATCCATCACAGCACTTTCCTAAGCTGGTGGGGGTGAATCCAACACGCGTGAGAACACTGGGTCCTGTGTTCATACGTTCTTAAAAATGGAAAAGAAGAGAGAGTGGCTAAAGAAAGCAAGCCTTGTGGGAGGGAAAGTCAGCAGCCTGCTCCGTAAACAATGTCTTGCTACTGTAGGCTCTGCGTTACGTAGTGAGCAGGTCAGAGGCTCTGAAATTCTCTGTGTCTCTAGTTCACGGGGTTGCCCTTCAGCAATGTTAACGACTGTTGAGCCGGCTTTCTCAGCACATCAGTGTTTCCCAGTGATTCAAGTGGAGGGAATGAGAGCCACGTGGCATTCTTTGCCTAGGGATGGCTGTGGGGTGGTTATGGACCATTCATGCCATTAATTGCTTCTAATTCAAGTGAATACGCACTTCTCTGGAGTAGGAGCTAGAAGCCAAGGCTGCTTAAAAGTATTCGGGTGAGGGGGAATGCCTAGAGGTGGTCTGCAGGTAAAGCTATTTCTAGACTTGCAAAGGAAAGCATATGGTGTCAAAGTGTTCAGGGAAGATAGGCACCATGGAATTTTTATTCTTTTTTTACAAAAAGGCAGGTCCAGAAATCAGAGACTTTTGCAAACCCCACACTTTGAGCTGCCAAAGCGAAAATAGCTACATGGCCACAGACTTGTGCATTTCACCTTGCTGGGGAATCCAGCCTTGAAGAGAAAATGTGACGTCGTTCCAAGAGCTTATTCGTGACACTGGATCAGGGCTGAGGCGTGGAAAGCAGACAGTGTCCGCGTGGAAACTAGATTCCACTTCGGTTCTTTCCTATCAGGAAGCACAGCCCACCCATGTTTGTTAAACCCCACGTGCCCAGGATAGTAAATTTTACTTCATAAATGTTTAAATAATACGTTGTTGCCGGAAGAAAAAAGGAAAGGAAAGATGCAAGTGAATGAGGCAAGAAGGTGGTTAAAATGCTTTATTAAATACGAGGTCTGACAGTTAAGTGCGTGGACTCATCCTAGAAAAAGTGCTACACACCTCATTGCTGAATATCATCACAGTCACCTTCCAAGTCCTCCCCTTGGGAAGCTATGCACAGACATTAGCACCTAGTCCACCCTTCAAAGCCATTTTGGAACTCTTTCTGGAATGGCCATCAGAGATTAACCTTGATGTCCTGAATGTCATCAAAATGCCTTCCTTTCAATGTTTTGTTTATCTTTGAGTAAAGAAAAAAGTCATTAGGGACCAGATCAGGTGAGTAGGGAGGGTGTTGCAATACAGTTATTTGTTTACTGGCTGAAAACTCCCTTCCTTACAGACAGTGCTGTGTGAGCTGGTGCATTGTCGTGATGCAAGAGCCATGAGTTGTTGGCAAAAATTTCACATTGTTTTCATCTAACTTTTTCATGCAGCCTTTTTGGCACTTCCAAATAGTCAACTAGGTTGACTGTTCAGTTGGTACAAATTCATAATGAACACTCCCTCTGATATCAAATGAGGTGAGCAACATTGTTTTGACTCTTGATTTGGACTGACGAAACTTTTGTGGGTGTGGAGAATTGGCTGACTTCCATTGTGCACTTAGACGCTTTATTTCAGGGTCGTATTGGTACACCCATGTTTCACCACCAGTGATAACATAGCCCCAAACATCATCTTGACTCTCCAACAGGTCTTGGCAAACTCAAACTCTGACATTCTTGCAACAGCACAGAAAAACCCACAACAATAATTAATGCCCCTCAGCAAGACACCACCACACGTCCATACGAACACAGCAGTGAGACACTGATGTATACAGTGATGCCTTGGAATTCGAACTTCGTCCCAGAACCCTGTTTGAGTTTCAAAACGTTCAAGTTCCAAGAAAAGTGGGAATTCGGATAAAGCTACGGGCCATACAGTCAGTACGTCCCCGGCGAACAACATGTTGGCCTTCGGATTCCAAAGCAGCGTTCGGATTCCGAGGCAAAATTTGCTTCATTTAGCCTTTTGTGCCTGTCCTATGGAACACCTGTCCCTCTCTAGCATAGTGTTCTTCACACACACACACACACACACACACACACACACATGTACGCACGTTCACAGCCTTCCTAACCTCGGTGTCTCACCTGCCTGTGTGTGGTGGACAATACTAGTTCCCACCGATACGTGTAGTTCCCCTACATGGGAAGCTTACTCCCCAGCTGCCTTGCAGTGCCTGTGAGGCTGTGAATGGCGGGGTGTATACATGGCTCATACAGGTACGTGCAGGTGTGTCTCTACAGGGTCTGTCCTGCCATAGCGGTGTATAAGAGCCTTGTGCAGAACGAAGACACCACAGGCCTGGAATTCTGACTCACACGTGGAGGAGGCCTCCCCAGTCATTCGACCGCAGCACACACATCTAAAGAGGTTTCCTTGTGTTAATCCAGTGCCTATGAGCCCGGTGCAGCCCAGTGGGTCCTGGGTCATACACGGTGGTGCTCCAGTTATCTCTCCCTTCCTACGCTGTGTTCTCGTATCTAATGCCGTAACGACAGGTGTCTGCAAAGGCGCTGGCCAGGATTCTTGTTCCTTTTTTCTTTTACAAAAGTGATTTATTTTTACCTTATGAACACTGTGAATCATACATATCAAGAAACAAAAGCTGCATATCTCAGTCACCTCTTATTTTGGTTATCAGGAGATTCAAAGCCATGTTTTTAGTTTCCCCCATTAACAAACCCAGTGATTGTTCACAAAGGGTACAGGGCCTTGTGGTATGCATTTTTGAAACCAACCTTAGTCTTGGCCTGATATTATTATTTTTTTTACTCTCAGTTTTTTGTTTTAAATACAAGATATAAAGGATCTTATAATTGGAGGGGGAGAAAAGCTTAAAATGAAAATGTGTTTGAGTAACTTAATTTCCATTAATATGTAGTTAATTGTCTTTATAACTTTCAAATTCTTTATTTCTTTTTTTTTTTTTAAGATTTATTTTATTGTTTTTGACAGAGACAGGGAGAGACAGAGAGAAGTGGGAGGGCCCAGAGCTGTCTCCATAGTTGTACGTCATCCATTTTCAACATGGTTTCCTTCCACACAGGTGGGCAGGGGCCGTGCAGGGTGGGAACCGGGCTGGGGGCCTCCCGCATGGGAAGCACACCCTGGCAAGAACCAAACGGTGGGCCACAACCCAGTTCAGCACATGGGTCCACACAGGCCAGGGCCAGGATTTGATCCTTAGTACACAGGGCTGCAAAGTGAGTGCTCAACCCATTGAGCCATCCGGCTTCCCCTCTAATTCTTTTTTAAGGAAGCCAGGAAACATGGTAGAAAGTAAAATTAGCAAAGTGAAGGCAACTCTGGAAAGGAGACAATAGAATATAATCCTTCTTTCAAATTAGGGAAATGCTTAAATCCTTTACAACGCACCCAAACCTCTTTCCTAGGTTCTCAATCATTGCATCAACCTGGCCAAAGTGGAAGAATATTACATCCCGAGGTGGGGAAAGACGTTTCTGGGTCCTAACCTTTGGCTTGTAAACATGCTGGCATTCCTAGGATATTTCAGTTAATGTTACTTCCGTGAGGTTTTAACTCCTTTGTCTAAGGAGGATTTTTTGAATTCAACATTTTCCTGACACTGTTCTAACATAATTGGTGCCACCCACTTAGCTACAGAAATGGGTCACCTGCTAGGAACTCAACTTTGGACCATTTTTTGCAGCTTTTGATATTAACAGTTGGCTGTTTCCTCCCCCCATGGCAGTGTGACAGGTTTATTCGGGGATGATAAATGGAATGGGTTTGTTCGTATTTCGCACACAAATCCCCTAAACGTGAGCAATTCATTTTTGGACTAGAGGGTTGGCGTGGCAGGAATGTGTTTTCAAAGGTGTCTGGTACTTCAGAGTCAGTTCTCAGGGAGCTTGCTGCACCAAATGTCAGTGTTTGTGAGGCAAACTCGGGGTGTTTTTTTGTTGTCATTTTTAATCATAGCTTAAAAGAAGTGGGATTCGTGGAAACCCTAGGAGCAATTTCCAGGGATAACCCCATTCTTCATTTTTTTCAAGGCTAAATATAGATGATAGGTTAGATAGACAGATGCTAGGTAGGTAGGTAGATAGATAAATAGATAGGCAGACATACAGAGGGTGCCAAAAAATGCCTTTATGCAATTTAAGAAAGGAGGAAATCTGTATTAAAATTTTAATAATATATTCTAATAACAAAAGGTGAATACAAGTCACATGTGACGTCCGCTGTGACAAGAGGGGCTCAGAGTGGTGACATCAGCGTCCAGACACTTCTGATTATAGGAAACTACTGCCTGAGCAACGCTGACCACAGTGTCCACTTGTATCGCTGCTCATGCCATTCCCACTGACCGTGCGTCTCACACTTATCACACATGTGTGCGGTTGTGAGGCGTGTTGGAGGTTCTGTTGCACACTCACGCCTCCAGTGTCGTTGCACTTCCCCAGTGTTCTCGAATTTCCAACACCACTTCCAAATGGTCTTGTGCTCCTGGAATAAAAACTGCGCTTGTGCTATTTTCTTTGACCGCCCTGCCTGCCCCATGGTGAGACAAGCTTTCATTTGACCAGCGCCATCTTTTGTGTAAACGTTATACTACTCATTGCTACCGTAATTACATTCAACTTCGAAAAGTCATCCATAGATAACATCTCTTAAAACGTGTATCTTTTTTTGGCATCCCCAGTAGACGTCAGGACATAGATAAGTATAGACGTTTATGTATAATTTTTTAGTATGGGGATGCAGGGGTGAATACAGGGGAAGATGTTCTTTGAAGAAGATGATCCTTATCATTGATCTGAACCAGGTAGCATTATCCACAGAAGCTCACTCCATCCAAACTCTGAAAGGCCATTTATCTCCATGAAAGATCATCTGACACAGACTTTCCTTCCTCCAGGAGAAGCCAGCTTCGCAGCCTAACTGAGGTGGTTCAGGCTCCAGAGGGATGAGACTCACACATCTTTGTGCCTCGTGGTTCCAGCTCCTAACCTTGTGGGCACCTCGCAGAGAAGAATAAGAAAGGAAGACTCAATCCAGCCCCAGGTAAGGGACATGGTTTCGCGGTTGTGAGGTGAGAAACATGGACAGAATTGGAAACACATGACTGTAATGTTTAGAAAATGATCGGACGCTGAGGGTGGCCTTTGCCATATTTCCTGTAGTTCTCACCCCCTTTTGTGCTTCATCCTGGTCTCTGTTTACCGGGTCCCAGGCTGTAGACACTGAGGGGGGCAGAAAGAGGGCTCCCCAAAGATGCCCACATCCTAATGCCAGAAGCTGAGTACGTTCTGCTCAGGTTGACCAGATGTACCATGTAACATGGGACACAAAACAATAGTACTGTCCCAGTTCATACTGTACACATGGTCAGCCTTGTCTCACGGGGCTAAATTCAAGGTGTCAGTAGGCTGACCAGAGTCCCGTTCAAAACGGGACAGAACCATTGTTTTCTGTCCCGTTTAAAATAGTACATATGAGGGAAGCCGAGAAGGCTCAGTGGGTTAAGCGCTCACTTTGCAGCCCCGGAGACCGAGGATCGAATCCCAGCCCAGCCCCCTATGGACCCACATGCTGAGCTGGGGTGTGCTTCCCATGAGGGAGGCCCCCAGTTCGGTTCCCGCCCTGCATGGCCCCTGCCCTCTCTCCCTCTCCCCCTGTCTGTCAAAAACAATACAATAAAGCTTATAAAAAAATAAATAAATGAACAAAAGGGTACATCTGGTCAGCCCAGTTCTGCTCCGTGGCAAAACTGACTTTGCAGGTGTGATTAAGTTAAAGACCTTGGCACTGGGGACACTATCCAGGATGGTCTGCTTGGCCCCAATGTAGTCACATGGGTCCTGAAAAATCGCAGAACCTTTCCTGGCTGTAGTCAAAGGGAGAGGACACAGGAAACGTGACCATGTGACCGACAGACACGTGCAGCACTGCTAGGGTGAGGGCCACCGGACAAGGCGGACTGGCTCCTAGAGGTTCCAGAAAGGACCCAGCCTGGTGACCTCTTGGTTTTAACCCAGTGAGCTCTGCATCCAGCATCCAGGTGCCCCAGGGCTTTGAAACTCGTCACATTCGGTCCTCGGTGCCCTTTGATGTGAAGATGTGGTCCAGTTGGTCCTCATCATTTGTTGGGTACTTGACACACAAGCTAGAACTGGTCGGTGTCGTTTGCCTCGTGACTCGCTACCTTTCCAGTTGGAATGAGAGGTCACACGCTCGTCACACAGTAGCTCCTGCCCTGTGCCCTTCCCCTTGTGTTCTTGGCGTCTGTGCTCATTGTGCGTATTTCTGCTTTGGGAACACATTCGCTCTATTTACCTTGTTCCTTATGAGAGATGTTCACTGCTCCTCATTTCTAGTCCTCTGTACACCTCCTGGAACCCATGAACGCCAAGTTCTGAGGTTCTACTGTGTATATGAAAGTAGGCTCTTGTTGGCCATAACTGTGCCGTAATTCGATGCCCGAACAATAGAACACTAGTGTGTGCACCACTGTTACAAGCTCGCAGAGTTCTGGCGGTTCTGCCCAGAAAGCAGGGTCCTTGGGGTGATTGTACTTGGTCAGATTCCCTTCCTGAGAGACAAGATTCTAGTTGTCATCTTCCAAACCCAGCCCCACATGGGCTTACGACTTTTTGGTCTGCGTTTGTTTCGCCTACATCACTGTGCTGGGGCGGAACGTCACATTCAGCACAGACTGGTCCTAAGAAATCGTGCTTCATCACTCAGGTCCTACACATTTGCTCAGTCACACAAGGTAGCGTTCACGGGCTTGTTGAAGGCGTCAGAACTCTCTGGAATTCCGGCTCCGACAGTTACCATCTGCATGTCTTGGAGCCACTCGCTCAATATCACTCAACTCTGATTTCCTCATCTGTGAATTGAGAAGAATGTCAGCATTCTCCATCAGCACAAAGTTCGGATGTCTTTCTTAATAATATATATATTTCTTATATATTATATATATTTCTTATATGTATTATATATGTGTGTATATATATGTAATATATATGTATGTGGATATGTGTATATATGTATATATATGTTTTATATATATATGTATATGTTATATATGTGTGTGTGTGTGTATATATATTATTTATTCATTTTTTACAATTTTCTAGACCACAACCGGTCACCCTGGGCCTAGTAACACTCATCCTGCAAACCTGCAGGCAAAAACACCTGCTCCCTCTCAGGGGTGGACAAATAGAGCGCTGATCCTTACTTACAACTAATGCCCTGCCAAGGCCACGTCTCCTGATTCCATCATGGGCAGGAGGCGATGCTGATGTTCTGTCTGTAAGAGTGTGATGCTGACATGTCAGTGTAAGTGCTGCATCCATTGTGACCGACGTATCTATCACTCTGGTGCAGATGTTGGTAGTAGTGGGCATATGTCAGGGCAGAGGGTAGACAGAGCTCTGGACTTTCTGCTCAGGTCCGCTGTGAACTTAAAACTGGTCTTCAATAGGTCTATCTAAATGGAAAAAAAAATGCTTAACTTTATTTGTAAGGAAATGCAAATTAGAGCAATGAGCTTCCACGACACACTCTTAGAATGGCTTCGATCCAGAAATCCGGCAGCACCAGGAATAGTTGGCAAAGCTGCAAGAGGGTGGGACCCTTCAGTTGCTGGTGGGAATTCGGAAGATGCTTGACTTTCTCTCACAAAGCTAAAATGGTCTCGCCATTCAATTTGTCTCACTCCTTGGTGTTCACCCAACTGATCTGAAAACTCGGGTCCCCATAGAAACCTGCATGTGGCATTTATAGCAGCTTTATTCATACACACCCCAAACTGGAAGCAACGGAGATTTCTCAGGAGAATGAATAAGAAAACTGGGGCCCTACAATGGAATGAGCTAACGGTGTGGACCAATGCATATTGTGAAGTGAACACAAAACATCAGTCGGGAAAGCTCCATACTGCGTGGCTCAGGTTACGTGATTTCTGGAAAAGAAAAAAATATAGGCAAAGTAAACAGACCCAGGTTGTCTTAGTGATTGGCAGGCAGCAGGTAGAATAGGTGAGCCGCAGAAGGTATTTTTAAGGCAAGTGAAATGACACTGTATGATGCTGTAAAGGTGACTACGTGACATTCTTCACTTGTCAAAATCAATAGGACTTTGCAGCACGAAGAGTGAAATTTAGAGGAAAAAAAAATGTTTAGGAAAAATCTGAAGACTCTATGGTGGAACGAATGCACACGGTGATGAAAATCTAGCTGCTTCAAAAATGTGCGCTGTGAACTCACTATGGAGAGTGGGAGGAAAGGGTGCAGACCTAAGTAACTTTGTACATAAATGGAAACTGTAACCTTTTGATCAAAAAGGAAGTATGGGTGAGCCTTCTACTCTAGTTTGAGAAATTGTTTCCCACCTGAAACCAATTAGGCCGACAGGCTTAAGCTCCCGGATCAATTACCTTTTGGCAGAGGGCGGGAGCAGCAACATTTCAGGACCTGGTTATAGTTGACCGAAGCTGACAAAGATAACCAAGAATTACATAGGAACCCAATACTGTGATGCCTTGGAATTCGAACTTAATCCATCCCAGAACCCTGTTCGAGTTTCTAAATGTTCGAGTTCCAAGACGAGTGGGCATTCGGATAAAGCTACGGGCCACACAGTCGATATGTCCCACGTGAACAACATGTTGGCGTTCAGATTCCATAGCAGCGTTCGGATTCCAAGGCAAAATTTGCTTTGATTCTTTTTTGTTTTTTTCGGATTCCAGGTGGCTCGAGCTTTGGGGCATTCGGATTCCAAGGTATTACTGTAATTACAGAGAGAAATGGAGAAAAAGACAAAACATCCAAAGGTGCCGGCTGAAGCATTTCCCAGAGAATTCCAGAGAATAGGGACATGGAACATTATTTCAGTGAAGGGAGTAGGAACATGATGTAGTTAAATACTGAATACTATATTTATCTAGAAATACTTTCATACTGCCCAAGGTAATGCTGCCAGAAGTTCATAATAAGGCAGATATAATTCCGTTAAGAAATAGCCATCGAATTTGCATCAGGAAAATCCAAGGTTCAAGAAAATCACATGCTCGTTTAATGTCAGTTAAGTTTTTTTTTTTGTTTTTTTTTGTTTTTTTTTATCTTTTCACATTTATAGAGAGAAATTATCTTTTTGTCTTCAGTGCATAGTTATTTCTATTTTACTTTTTGACAGATAGAGAGAGAGACAGAGACAGAGACAGCTAGAGAACCGAACTGTGGGAACTCCCCAGTTCAGCATGTGGGTCCTGCCTGGGCCGGAGCCGGGATTCGATCCTCGGTC